>APFE030173399.1:132998-162560 GCA_000404065.3 Pinus taeda | reverse complement strand
GGGGGTAAGCGAAATTGCGAAGTCTGACTGCCTTGTGATACTTCAGATCTAGGAGGTGAAATTGAGAAGCCTTGAAGTTTCTAGATGATGGATTGAACTTCAGGGGACTCCGGACTTAAGTGTTCTGAAGTATGATGTAATTGAGCAGTTGTGGTTGATTCTTCTTCGTCTCGTCTGGATACTGGAGATTCAGAATGCAAACGAGATGTCCGAGGAGAGGTGGAGGGTGAATTACTCTTTGAATGGTTTGTAGGTGTTGGCTTACTCGCCATTCATAGCGGATGCCCTCCTTCTAGCGCCAGAAATGTTGAGGCCTCGAAAATCGCTGCAACAACATTGGGGGATAACCACCCGGTCCGAACCTTAGTACATCTCCTTTTCCGTTTGGGATGGTGGCTCCGACTGGAGATAACGGGACCAGTTTCCCGGTAGTAAAATAAAAGGGATGGATGGGTGATGAATAGTTTTCTTTGGTGATAGGCGACTAGCTTATTCTATTGACAAAAATAGGGAAACTAATACTAATCCCGGGAACAACTTATTCATTCGAAATGCAGCGTTAAGTAACCTTTATCTATCTAACAGGTATGTAGATGACTCTGTAAAATAAATAAGAGATATTCAATCATTCAAATATTACTTCATATGAATAGTCACAATGAAGTGATAAGTACAAGTTACTGCATTCACTGATTATATCATCGATACATATATACGATTGAAAGAGAAGCATGCTATAGACAACCAATAGTGGAATGCATAAAGGATGCTGCGAAAAGCACATATATATATATATAAGCGATAATAGCAAGAGCGATTTAAACAACAATTCATATAATAGGAATGAGTACAGACGCAGATAATAGTACCGTGTGAGCTGCCGATCAATCCCAAATATCAATCACTATTCAAAATTCCTTCTTCAACACAGAAATGCTTTTAAACAATGACAGTAGTTCACATTTGCATAAAAACCTTCCTCATTTAATTCAGAATAATTGGTCCAGTTTCATAAAAGAATATCCCTGAAGTACAATAGTGCAACTTCAGGGTTTAAGTCATATACAAAACTTTACGACCCTTTCTAAATGCATGAAAGGGTCTATAAATAATACTAAGCTAAAAAAACTAAGAAACAAAATCCTACTAAATTGGCATCAGTAAATGCGATCTATTTTTCTGGGGCGATCTGGCAGTCGGCGATGTGAATCATGACTCAGGTTGTTTGCCTTTAAACCTGAGCTGGCATATCGCAAGAATCAGCTCCACTTCTGGCGGTCTGTTGAGGTGCAAGCTGAATTGGGCAGCGAAGGTGGCATCCTGAATGTCGGGTATGATATACCCGACAACATCTGTGAGGCATTTTAAGGCGGCTCTTTGGCTATATGGCTTCACTAAGAAGAACCAATAAGCATCCCATGTTAAACTGTTGATTCCAGCGATTAATCTTCTGTTTTTCTCCAGCTCCGGGTAGCATGAATGCTCCAACATCTTTGTCGCTGTTAATTGACCTGGAGTACATTGGGAAATGATATTAGACAAATAAAGCATATTATTTACTAATTCAACCAAATTTCCAGTGGTTGCTTTGCATCTGAAAATCGCTCTTTCTGCCTTCATTAGCTGTGATTTCCATTCTGTGAATAATATTTCTTTGTGCGATTCCAGAATTCTCGGTAGATTAGTCGCCTGGCCTAGATCGGAATCCTGCCATTCTATAAAATTTGTTAGTGTTTCTTCGGCCTGATCCAAATCGGTCCTTGCTTTTTCTACCTTTTCGCTTATGGATGCTACTAACTCGCACAATTGTTCTGCTTGTGTAATTTGCTGACATAGGAGCTTAACCTGATTAATCAATGCCTTATTTAACTGAAGCGCTTTTGCTTTGAATTCATCTACCCGAGGGAGCTTTTTCATTTGCTCAATTTGATTGGACAATTGAGCGATTTGCTCATCTTTAGCTTTCATTGTTCCCTTAGTAGATATTCTTAATTGCTCCAATGCTACCGATAGTTCCTTTTGTCTTTGGATTGCGCCCTCGTCAATCCTTTGTTTCTCCTCTTGTAATTGCTTAGTCAGCTGATGATTGTTTTGCTGCCACACTAGCAATTCCTGCTCCGCCTGCTCTGCCTTCTGCTGAACTTCCGATAATTTCACCTGTAGCGAAGAGATGTCTTGATCCTTGGCTTTCAATAAATTGCTCACCTCCGATGCTTTATCAATGGTTGCCACCGAATATGCTCCAGCGTATTGCGATAGCTTGGTTAAGTTATCGGAGGGGTCGAATTCCTCTTTCCACACAACATTGCCCGTCAATGTTAATTTAGGGAATAGAGAAGGTTGATCAGCCCTTCTCCTTTTCCTCTATCGCTTTACAACAGCTTTATGCTTAGGGCTATAAAATACATCCAAAGGGGGAATCTCTTCAATTTGCAAAATGATTTCGCTCGATGGATCTTTAGGAATTATCTCTGCTTCTTTTGATTTGGGTAGGTCGCTGGTTTCGCCCGAAACCGGTTTCGATGTCGCTTCTTGCGTGTCGCCTTCTTTAGAAACCTCATCATCTCTCGAGCACTCTAGGTTGCCGATGATCGAATTGAATTGCTGCCATTGCTGGAGCAAATTCGGATCAACTAGTGTATCATCATCAATTTTAGAGTTGCTCTCTTCCTGGGCTTTCGCTTGGGTTTCTTCCTATCGCTGCACATTTTCCTGGGTGTCTTCCTACCTCTGATTATTCATTTCCTCCTACTGCTTTGATGTAGTAGGAGGTGGCGTATTACTGCACTACTCAGGCTCGCTTGATTTTGTCGTCGTCGGACTAGTTGCTAACAGGTCTAGAGGCAGAGATTGCAACCTCTGTTCTCTAATTCTGTTAAATTCGACTAGCCCTTCATCGTTGTACACATTTCTGGCAAGCGACTTAACTTGATACAACGATTCGGCTGATGCAAACAAATCCTCGAATCTGTCTTCTTTGTGCTTGACCTTGGCCAATTTGGCCTGGTCGAGGGCATTGTAAGCGATTTTCCCTGGATCATACTGCTTGCTTGGCAGAGTAGCCAGAGTGAGCAAATTTATTTTCCCAGCTTCCTTCTCTGCATGTTTGATATCATGCAGGGTATAAAATCCAATTCGTAAGGGAAAAGAGGGCCAAACATGTTTTTTCGCTTTTTTCAGGGTCTAAGTAACCCCATCAGCATTGATTTGATAAGCTACTTCCCTGGCAAGT
Organism: Pinus taeda; assembly: GCA_000404065.3. Lineage (NCBI taxonomy): Eukaryota > Viridiplantae > Streptophyta > Pinopsida > Pinales > Pinaceae > Pinus > Pinus taeda. Next base: position 159,328 of record APFE030173399.1, on the reverse strand, counting down.
AACTTATCAGGGATGTAAAGTGGGAGCACATGCGGCCTGGCCTGACTACCAAAAACTATGATGTAAGTGAATTTATCCTCCCCAAACCAACTTGCTATTGCGGTCAAATCTACCCCTGCTTGCTCAGAAATCTTCGGGGCAGGTTTATCAAAAATGGAGTAATGAATTGGCAACATAAAACCGTTGCAGATTTGATAAAGATGGTGCTTATAATTGGTCTTCCACAACTTTTGATGATATATGTGAATGGGTGTGGGGTCTTGCGACGTCCACCTCCATCCAAGTACAGGAAACTCAGAATTAAAACATAATACATCCATCACATAGCGCTGTAATAAAATGGCAGAATGAACCTTTCTGTGACGCGAGAGTTAAACCTGAAATCGAGAATGGCTTTGGCTAACTTGTCGGATAATATAACCGCCCAATCCATAATTTCGCCACTACATGTCACCTCCATTAAGGGGACCATTTCTATGGTAAAATTGGCGGAGTCATGCAATCCCCATAGTCTACACAACATAATTCCAGCATAGCAGTAAGGAGAACATAGGGAGTCGACTGAGTACTTACCCAAGGATTCATGCTTGTGCTTTGCTGGATTTTGTCTCCAACCTCAAATTGGTTCAGACTCGGTCTCGTTCTCTGCTCAAAATTTCTCCAGAAATGCTACGTTATATTTTTTCTCTTTTGTCGGTAGGTGATACATTTGCCTTAGATCTTCGGCTCGAAAAGAACCGAAAATCCTCCCGTCCGCAGTGCTAAAAAATATGTTGGTAATTGGGAGCTCTTGGATTGCCCACCTTACCACATCCGTATATGGGAGAATTTGCTCCCGGGATGCTATTCTATGTAGAAAGGAGTTAGCCAAGTCCTTTAAATTGGCCTCATATTTGCTGGTACTATCGCATGAGATTTCTATCCCGGCCACCGTTGGCTCTTCGGCTTCAATCAAATTATATGTTCCTTGCCAAGTGGCCCTGGTAAGTCCTAAGCAAGTCATATCTGATATAATCCCTTTCTTCTTGCTGCTTGAATCAACAACAGCTTGCCCTGCGGCTGGCGAAGCAGTAGGCATTGTAGTCTTCTTGGACTTCTTTCCCATTCCACTTAATTCTGTCTCTGTGGAAGAATCCTGCACAGAGCGAAAGATAGGTGTAACACAGGCAACAATAACATGGATTGAACAGAATGAAGTATATATATCTGGATGCATTCATAGTGATCAATTGACTTAAGGTGACCTTCAGATCAAATCCGTGGATAGATCGCAAGCTTGCTGTTCTCATTAAATGGCCATTAAGGCCTGTCAATCTCATTAATACCAGTCGCTTCGGTTAATGGCCGAATGATTTATTTGAACCATGCCTTGGGCGGTTTGGCGGTTTGAACGCGGATGAGCGGCTTTTCAAAGGATATTGTCTTAATTGCGAATAAATCATATTAAACTGCCTTTATGACTTTTACTTTGAAGACTGCGCTTTTTACCCTTTTCGCAATCGGGCATCGGGGAAATCCTAAGCTATTGCTTTGGTTTCGTTTGGAATCCCCGATCGTCGATAGCGATATCACATCGCGTCGGGAATAGCGAGTAGGGTCGTTTAGAATGAGGGCATGGTGAGCCGCCGATCGCCGATAGCGATATCGCATCGCATCGGGCGAGGGGGAGCTTATTTGCACTTTAAGTATTATCGCTAATTGCCGATTTCCAATTTCGCATCGCATCGGAGCAAGGGTTGTTAATTGTGTTACTTTATGCTTTGCCGATATCCAATAGCGATTTCGCATCGGCGAAAATCAAGATGTCCCTTAATTTGTGCTCTCTTTGTCATTGCGATATGTGATCTTGTGATCACTTTATCGCAATGATAAAGATAAATCGTTTTACGTCGTGGTTTTTTGATTGGTTTTATTGAAAAGTCCTTTTTTTGAAATAGAACTTTAAATTGATACCAATTTAAAACAAAAATTAAAAGGGACCCATTTCACATTATATTTTTGGAATAGTAATGATATGAAATGGGGGGTTGTTGTATGGCACAACACATGCAAATACCTAAAAACCCGATTCATTGTTGTCTAATGCTCCTTTCCTAGTTTTGACATAAACCTGCTCAATACTCCCACCGTATGTGAAATGTTTGGTCTAGTACAGACCATCACATACTTTAGGCTACCAACTACACTTGCATATGGAACACAGGACATGTCCTCTTCTTCTTCTTGTGTCATGGGACATTATTCAGCAGGTAAATTTACACCTACAAGAATAGGAACCTTCACCAGTTTACTATCCTGCATATTAAACCCTTGCAATATTGTCTCGACATACTTCCTCTGGTTTAACCAAAGCTTCCTCTTTGCTCAATCTCTTTTAATTTCCATGCCCAAATATAGTTTGCAACACCAATATATTTCATGTCGAATTTGGAGGACAATTGGGTCTTCAAATCTTGGATAATTTCTTTGTCATTTCCAACCAACAACATATCATCCAGATACAAGACCAGATAAATAAAACAATCACCAATTAATTTAAAATACACACAGTGATCTGCTTTGCTTCTGGTGAAGCCAAGTCCCCATATAAATGTATTGAAATTTTCATACCACATCCTTGGTGACTGTTTTAACCCATACAAAGACTTCTTTAACTTGCATACTATTTCTTTATTACCCTTCACCGCAAAGCCTTCAGGCTGCTTCATGTAGATCTCCTCTTCCAGATTCCCGTGAGGAAATGTTGTATTCACATCCATTTGTTCTACCTTAAAATCAAAAGCAGCAACAACAAATAAAAGTAATCTAATATAAGCTACCTTGGCAACAGGAGAAAAAATATCACCAAAATAAATTCCTGGCACCTTGGAAAAACCTTTTGCTACCAACCGAGCTTTGTATTTCTCCATATTTCCTTTTGCATTTGTCTTCTTCTTGAACACCCATTTGCTGCCAATGGGATTCCTTTTAGTCGGCAACTCAACTAGATCCCAAGCCTCATTATTGTGCAAAGATGCCATTTCATCAACCATGGCCTCTTTCCATAGTTTTCCATCCTCTGAATCTACTTCTTCCTTCACAGTTCTAGGATCATCATCAGTAACAGATAAAGAAAAATTTGAACAGAAAGCAGATGGACTATACCTTTCTAGCTTCCTTCTTTCTCGAACTATTCTTCTCACACCTGGAGTTTGTGGCTCTTCGTCTTCTGATTCCTCCTCTACTGTAGAGTTTGATTCTTCCTCCTTAAGCTCAAAATCTATCTTCTTAGGTTCCTTTGGTTGGACTTCATTTTTAATAACATCTTTCACCAATTTGAATACCACATCTGGGTTGTACACAACCTTCCTTGTTATTGGGTTCCAAAGCTTGTAACCCTTTAAACCATCTTTATACCCAATAAAGATGCACTTTTTAGATTTACTATCCAACTTGGTTATTTTCTCATTTGGAACATGTACATATGCATCACATCTAAATACCCTCAGATGTGAAAGAGAGGGTTTCTTACTAGTCCATACCTCTTGTGGAATCTTATCCTCCAATGTTGATGAAGGTGATCTGTTGACCAGGTAACATGATGTCTCCATCACCTATGCCCAGAATTCTTGTCCTAACCTGGCACCACTAAGCATGCTTCTTGCCCTTTCCATCAATGTATTGTTCATTCTTTCTGCAACTCCATTTTTCTCAGGTGTGTATGGAGTAGTCTTTTTCCGTTCTATACCACACTTATTACAAAATTCTTCAAATTCCTTACTACAAAACTCTCCACCATTATCTGACCTCAACACCTTTATCTTCTTCTCTGTTTGGTTTTCCACCAGAGCCTTAAGTTCCTTAAACTTGTCAAGGACTTCAGATTTCTTCTTAAGGAAATATATCCATGTATTCTTTGAGAAGTCATATATAAATGATACATAGTACACAGACTTACCCACTGATGGAACCTTCACAAGTCGAAACACATCACTGTGCACAAACTCTAATATCGGTTTCACCCTCTTACCACCAGAGGGGAAACTCATCCGATTTTGCTTCCCATATACACAATTTTCACAGAAATCAAAATCTAGAGAGTTATTACTCATACCTTCTACCATACCTTTACCATGAATTATTTTAAGGCCCTTCTCTACAATATGTCCAATCCATTGATACCATAGCATGGTCTTTTCTCCAAAGACCACTAGATTTTTTGCTCCACTTTCAGGAACCATAGAACTGTTGCACCCATAAATAACAGTGCTACTTTGCAGCTTGTACAGAGTTCCAATCCGAACTCCCTGCATCAATACCAGTGCTCCCCAGACCATCTTGCAGGTATCTTTCTCGAACACTATTTTTACACTTGCATCATCCAACTTGCTTACAGAAATCAGATTTCAAGCCAATGCAGGAATATGCAGAACACCCGAAAGTGTTATAGCCCTTCCACCTTGCAACTTTGAGTTTACTTTTTCTGTGACCAATGATTCTATTCTTCCTATCATCCCCTAAGATGACATCGCCACCATTGTATTTCTCATACTCGCAGAACCACTTTCTATGGGGAGTGAAGTGAAAGGATGCACTTGAGTCAATCATCCATACCTCATGGTCTACATGTGTACTTGAAGAAGCCAAGTACACATCCCCACCTTCATTTGAGGTGGTTTTTTCCTCTCCAGAAGGAGAATCATCAGATCCCTTTCCTTTGTCAGGAGCTTTAGATTTATAGTCCCTTTTGTAGTGCCCTTTCATTTCGTATTTCCAGGAAACCACCTTTACAGGTTTTCCTAGAGATATAGATCTCCCTCTAGATTTAGATCTCCCACTCAATGACTTATTTTTGTTTCTGTTTTGGGACCATCCTCATACAGACAAGGCATCACCATTCTGGCTCTCCATAATTTTCCATCTCATCTCTTCCGTCAGAAAGGATGAGACTATTTCATCAAACTGCAAGGTAGTTGCATTGATACCTATTGTAATAACCAAACTATCCAATGAATCTAGTAGAGAACGCAACAAACTAATGCACTTATCTTCATCTGAAATTTTAATATCAACATATAATAACTAACTTACCACAGTATTAAATTCATTCATATTCTCTGTCACCGAGTCTCCATCTTTCATCCTCAGGTTATATAGCTTTTCCCATAGGAACAGTTTATTCACCAGAGACTTAGATTGGTACAAAGTTCCTAACTTGTCCCATAAAGCCTTCACCATATCTTCCCCTGATACATTTAGCAATACTGAATCTGAGACACACAATTGTATTGTGCTCTTTTCCTTCTAATCCAACTTATTCCATTCTTCATCAGACACTCCCGTTGGTTTAGTACCTAGATCTACCGTGATCCACTGATATTTATCCACCAACAGATCCTCCATCTTGAGTTTCCACAACTCAAAACCCTGACCATTAAATTTCTCAATCTCTATCTTTCCACTGCTCGCCATCTCCTTTCACCACCAGAATCGATCCTGCATATCTCCCATTGAACAGGGTCTACCACAAACCTAAGCGAAACCCCTTAGTAACAAATACATCCCCTTGAAGCCAAAATAGCTCTGATACCGAATGTCGATTTTAACCCCATACAAAAATTACCTGCATACGAATTTTAAAACATAGAAAATAAACAATGCGAGAGCATAACACATAAAACACATATACATAGAAATTTTCCCCTGGATCCCAAACCAAGACTACCAGATTGATTTTTCATTATGTTCCTTTCAATGTTAAAATACATATTTATACATGCTAAAGCATCCAATTCCATGGACCAAAAACCATTACATCCAAAACCATGTGTGAAAACCATACACAAAACCAAAGGTAGGTCCACCCAACCTAATATAGGGTCCAAAAAAAAAAAAATTCCCCGGGGGCGGTCCACCGGACCTCATAGAGGGAGGCTACCCGTCCCCCTCAAACCCCCCGTTACACAATCGGTGCAAAGAAGTGAGCGCTCTGCCCCCCCTGTAAACTACGTAGGCTAGTCCTGGAAAGAATATAACACAACCCAACACCATGAACTGTAGAATACCTCCCAGTGAGCTGAGAAGTACGAGCAGGCAATATCCTCGAATTTTGTGTTCCATGTGTCACGTTTGCATGGCGACCGACTCGGCTTCCTAAGGATAAAGGATTGTAGCCTATTGGGGTCTCCCATTATATACTTGACGGTACAGGGAGCACAAATCTATACTAGCATTGTCTAATGCCAAAACTAACGATAATTTCTAGGTTTAAGGATGCAGGAACATGTCTCTGGCCTAGACCTTTTAGATATGATCATTAAATGTCAGATGTGCCATAGGTTAATTAAGTTCATTTTAAAGTTTACCTTGAGTTATGTTTTAGTTTTCGGGCCTTAGCAATGCGACTCGAAAAAACCTTAAATGCAACTAAATGAGACAAGACCCTTTTCAATTCGATGAATTTCCTACACTAGAGAGAATATAAACTACACAATCAAATGCAAACACCCAAGCAACTGAAAGCAAAATGATCTTTCACAACTTCACTTTTTGAAAAAATAAACTAATGAAAAATGCATTCCAACTCCTAATTTCCTGACAAGCACATTTCTAACAATCCTTTCAAAAGCAAACGAGTTCTTTTCCTTTTCAAATGCCAATGCAATTCCAGTTTCTAATGATGCAGGCTATCGTAGCACAATGATGCAACAAACTAGAATTTCATACTTTTTCAATGAGACAACGAAATGAAATTTTCGCATACAACACTTCAATGAAATTTTTTTGAGACAATCATCTCTTCAAGCAAATGAGAACATGAAAAGAGAGACTTGTTCAAACTAATGAAGCACCAACTTTACAAACAACAAGACAAGTAATGTGATCCATGCTGGAAAAGAAATGTTTAGACAAGCAAACAAAAACTTTTCAAACTTGTGTAATGGAGGTCAAAGTCGTAAAAGGACTACAAGTGAAATGCGAGTAAGTACACCTACAAATCGACTTACTGAGTCCACAATCAGCTGAATGGATGACGATCTAGATGCCCTAGTGTCACTAACCATCCAATGACTCAAGAAATCAAGCAAAAAGATGATAAGCCAACAAGAAAACAAAACCAAATGAAAAGCAGCTTTCTATTCAGGGAGAAAATGGTTGAAAAGGTTTACAGGGTCGAAATCATGAGAGAAAAACACACTGGCCAAGATTGGGGACAAACCCTAATCTTCACTTACAGGCATCGACACGACTGCCTAACTAACAACAAGTGCCAAAGGCTAGTCAGCGCAATTGTTCCTCAGCATATCGTGCTAATCAACGTGACTACCAGTGGATTAAGGGCACTGAGTGAGGGTGTCAAGGAAAAAATAAAAATTGAAAAAATTGAAAAAGGAACCAGATCTGCTACTATGAATTTCAAACTCAAACCAGTAAGCAAGAGAAAAGAAAGAGAACCAAAGGAAAAAAGTGGAACTAGCAAAGTTCACACGAAATCATGAAATCTAAGACAAATAGAAGGATTGGCTCCCCAGTATGGTCACTGGTTTGTGGTGAAGTAAAATTATAAGTGCGGACACAAACAAATTCCTCTAGCTCGATAATGGGTCTAGCCACAACTGCTACATTCTATGGAAGATTTCCTTAGGTTAGAACCAATTAAGAAGGCCTACCTCTTAGTACATTTATCCCATTTGATGATGTCCTTGCTTGCTCGTTCTAGTTATCTCTTGCTTCCTTCTTCAAACACCTGAAACAAGTAAACAATAGCAAACAACAACTGTGATAATAGACAAATTGTAATTCAAACTACTTAACAAGTCAATAAACATTAAGCCATGAACATGTAATATGAAAAATCATGTAGGAAACCAGTTGATAGTTGCATATATATTGAATCAAGAAGAGATTACAACCATTGTATTTACGTTGTCGTTCTCCTCTGGCAAGACCAGGTTCCCACACACTTCTGCTAGCATTCCATGCTGGCCTCAAAATACTTTCAAGGCTCTTCCCTTTGGGCTTCACACTAAACCAGTTTCACACTTCCCCCTCGCACAACTAGAGAGCTACAACTATGAATAGCTTGTTGTTTACTCCAAACTTAATTAGCACTAGCACACCAACATTAACACTAGCTTGTGCTTGGGAAAAAATGAGGTTTATATAGGATGAATGGATGGGATATGGATCCTCTTCTCATAGGGGAAGGTATTATCCATTGAGGTAGTTCCATCATTATAGGGGAAAGGATCCCAAACTAACATCCTCAACCCCATCCGGTGAAACCATTTACCATAATTCCGTTATGAATCTTATAGAGCTAGAAGCTTCATCTCTTTATTTAAAAAACTTTCCATAAGAGGAATGGCACAACTGGAACAAAGCTCAGTTGCTCTGGTCGGCACTAGGGATAGTGTTAATCCCTGCATATCGGCATGAGGAGGATAAGGGCCATTAGCACCAGCCTTGTAAACTTGGAAAAACAAAAGTTTTGGGGAAATGGTGCAAAAGGGAATTGTTCTACTCATGAAGAGGGACACAATGGGAGTTTCTTAATGAAGGGTAAGCATGTAGGGTTCACTATAGAGGTCCTCTAGGATCGAGGAATGGGGAGTACAGGGATAGTGAAAAAATGTTGTGTAACAGCTCCCGCTACTCAACAACCCAGTGTGCATGCCGATGGTATTATTGGTGCTACCTCTGAGGCTACTATAAAACAACTTAGTGGTCACATTTCCTAGTTGTCAGTTGACCACTCTACCAAATCGACTGATCTTCCTACCGCCATGATAAAATCTATGAATTCTACACAAAAACCTAGTGGTAAGAACAAGAAGAATAAGAAAAATACCTTTTCTTCTAAAGAGCAATCAACCAAGTTGTACAACCCAAAGCAGAAGGTTGTTTCGCCCTCTAATGATGGAAAGGAAAAACCCACAAATTCCCTTGCAAAATCTATGTGGAAGACCATATGACATATCTTTTTTTGCGTCTCCAAGAATGCATATATTTCATTGCTAAAAAGGACACTGAAAAGACCCCTGCGGTCCTAAACAATCCTTTCCCTGCTCATCAGCAACAGCACCTTATTGCAAACCAACCCCAACCCCCACAAGGGGGTAATGGCGCTTCGCATCATCCTTCAGCTGGTGAAGGACCATCTACCATTTACATCTTTGAAATGGTAGATCTTCAAACCAAATCCAAAACTTATGGAGCTCTAGTCACTAATGTTGAGAAAGCCTCCTCAAGTCAAAACCCACCACCGCCTAACGATCTTCATGTCGAAAGGCTGATTGCTAATCTTATGATTCACCCCCTAAAAGGGGCACTTCATCACACAATGCATAATACATCTGCATGTGCTGCCCAGAACTATAGTATTGTAGAATATTTGGCGTGAGCGACGTCAGATATGTCGATGCTCGAAGTATTGCAAACCTATCTAGCACAAAGGAAAGCTATGCTTTCATAATTGGTCGGGTCAACCCTTAGGATTCCATGCTTTCAATTTTCAACATGGACAAATGTAAACCTACCTTTTCACACCAGCTTACATTCCAAGTGCAAATATTTTCGAAAGGGCAAGGAGCACATAGAACGATCATTGACGAAGGTGCTTCAACCTGCATCATGTTGGCTCTCTTTGGGTTCTCCAACCCTATCCCCACCATCGAATTCCCTTAAAGCTTTCAATGGCCACTCTTTCATCCCAAAAGGTTACCTAGCCAGCTACCCCATCACTTTGAGTGGGAAAATGGTAATGGTGGACATCGAAGTCATAGATAGAAATCTCAACTATAATCTATTATTGGGTCGTAGTTGGACTTATGCCATGACCGCCATTGTGTTTATTGTCTTTCACATCATCCTATTTCCATTGGATGGAAGGATAGTCAAAGTGGATTGGTTTTCCTTTTGCACCCCAAATTATTCCCCGTTACCCAAAGGCTTTGTACCCTTAGTGGGTGGTGTACCTGACTCTTACATTAGTATTAGTACCAGTCTATTGAAGGGATCTTCCCTGATGGGTTGTTTTCCTCTCCTGCAACCATTGTTTCATAGAAGGTCCCTATGGTTTCATCCATTCCTTGCATACCGACTGATCCCTGGATCCTCCCAGCCCCTTCAAATATTGACATTTATGGAGAACAAATGTCGTTGTAAGAAACTGAATTGGCTACCAATCCATTCAATCTGCATTTGAATCTCTAGTCACTTTTGTCACGACCAACAGTACCACATCCCCTCCCATAAATGCTCCTTCTTACAATCTCCTCAATCAAGTCCTACCTTCGGACGAAGTTATTCGAGAGATCATGTGTTTTGAAGAGCGACCTTGGGAGGGCTCTCGCCATCATGTCTCGATATCTGATTCAAACATGATGTCCATTCAAATCCTATATTATGATGCACCTAAAATCATTCCCTCGCCTTATACAACTATCCAAACTTTGGATTCAGAAGAGAACATGGGAAATATTTCAAAGACATTGCTCATTGATATTTCTGTCATTAGAGGCATCGTGGAAATCATCTAGATTGGAGTTAGTTGCACTCTTGAGGAAATTACAAACTTCACCTACCTTTTTAAGGAATTTCGTGATGTATTCACTTGGTCTTACGAGGAAATGCTCGACATAGATCCATCTATTATAGGGCATGAGATAAAGGTTTATGAAAATGCCAAGCCTGTCCACCAAAGGCTTCGACCAGTACACCCTTGCAAAACTGTAGCCATCAAGAAAGAGGTGGAAAAATTATTACATGCTAGTTTTGTCTACCTCGTTCCCTTAATGGAATGGGTGTCCAATCTGGTTCATGTCGATAAGAAACAAGGTACCATCTGTGTTTGTGTCGAATATCGAGACTTGAACACTACGTGTCCAAAGGATAACTATCTGACACCATTCATTGACCAAATCATCAATGACTTTGCTAGTTGTGAATCCTTCTCATTCATGGATGGTTTCTTAGGATATAACCAGATTGCTATAAAACCAGCAGACCAGAACAAAAACGCCTTCATTTTCCCATGGGGAATCTTTGTGTATCAGAAACTCCCATTCGGTTTAAAGAATGCTAGAGCAACATTTCAACGGGCTATGGACCACACAATTCACGATATCATACACATTGTTCAAGCTTACTTGGATGACCTCCCAACCCATTCCAATAAGCTAGCTCAACACCTAAATCATTTACAAGCAATTTTTCTTAGGTGCAAGTTCTATAACATATGTCTAAATCTGCATAAATTCATTTTCTTTGTTGAGTCCGGATACCTACTTGGTTTCATTGTCTCCAAGTATGGGATTAGGGTTGATCCCAATAAGGTAAATTAAATTACTCAATTTCTCGCACCGCAATCCATTTTGCAGCTCCAACATTTGCAAGGGAAAAAAAACATCTTACGATGGTTCATCATAAGCAATGCTGAGTTTACGAAAGACTTTATGCACCTAAGCAAGAAGGGAGTACCATACATGTGGGATTATCAAGCTCAAAAATCATTTGATGCCTTGAAAAAGGTGCTTATATCAGCCCCACTCCTTAGTTCTCCCAACTATGGGCGCGACTTTCTCCTGTACCTGGCAGCCTCGCCATCCTCTCTTGGAATGGTCTTGGTTCAAACTCATGATGATCTGAGTGAGCATGTGATCTATTATCTATTGAAAGGCTTGGCTAGGCCCAAACTCGGATATTCACATGTGGAAAATTTGTCCTTGGCAGTTGTCTTTGTTGTCAATTGATTTTGACACTATATACTTTTGTGACATACTACCGTCATCACTTTGGAGAATCCCATGAGACACATTTTGTCTCGTCAAATCATTGGAGGAAAACATTCCAAATGGATAGTCATCCTCCAACAATTTTATCTAGTTTTCACCACTGCCAAGGTGAAAAAATCCTTAGTCTTCACTGAACTTTTGTCAAATATTCCCATTGTCGATCCCAACAAGATAGCCCTTGACCCTTTCCTAGATGAAGTTGTTTATCTGATCAACACTACTAACCCTTGGTATGGTGGCATTCTTATCTACCACCAAGCGTGGCACTATTTAGTGCTAAATGATATAATACAGTTATTCGACCTTGCCTCACTCATGAAGAGGCAAAACACATTTTAAATGACTTCCATGATGGGGCATGCAGTGACCATATTTCTGGCATGTCTACAACTCAAAAAATCTTATGCGCAGGCTACTACTAGCCAACCTTGTTCAAAGATTGTATCAAGGTTTTCTGGAAATGGCACCCTTGTCAAGTGTTTATAAAGAAAATGCATGCTCCTCCAGCCCTATTGCACCCAATTATCTTCATTGTCCCCTTTGCCAAATGGGGGATATATTTTGTCACTTGTAAGCCCGCTTCCACTGATGGACACAACTACATTATTATAGTTGTGGACTATTTCACGAAATGGTGGGAAGCCCTTCCCACTTTTCGGGCTGATGGAGAAACGGTGGCACTATTCCTATTTAATCAGGGCATCTATCAGTTTTTTCCAGGACCAATCATCCTCCTACTACCACCAAGCTAATGGCCAATTAGAAGTCGTTAATCACATCTTAAGTACCATGATCCGTAGGTTAGTAGGGAATCACAAAACCCACTGGTGCTATAGGGATTAATGCATGGTGTATGGAAGATGAAGGAACCCTCAAGGGCCTTCCTGGGACCCTTAAGAGACTAATATTATCTGTAACTATAAAAAAGATACATGCATGTCCATATTCAACAACTAACTATTAAAGTGGGACATATTCATTACCTTGATCCTTCATGTGTAGTTTCTGAAGAGTGCAGTGCAGCTAGGAAGAAGTCCCCTAAGCCATTTCTAGATCAAGTCCTATACATAGAAAAGACAAGCGTAATCATAGCATAAAACCTTGATAATCAATGCATGAATATACAAAAGACATCTAGTTGCACATAACTAATCTACTCATGCTAAAAGACATTGAATAAACATATAAATTAATTATAGTGCCAACATCATGGAGTGGACAGTACAACTGTAGTTATATATTAATTTCAAAATATTGATTACAACCATCGATTGCATTAGCCTTCCCTTACCCCTCCATCTCCTCTCTCTCTCTCCCTTCTTACCAACTTCTTATGCTTAACTCTGAGACTCTGCTCGACAATCAAGTAAGCTATCCTTTCAAATTATGTGACCCCTTTCACAATAGCCCTAGCTCTGCTTAGGGTTGCTAAGTTTCTCCATGAGTTTCTTTAGGTAAAATCAATGATGTTGTCATTCTTTTCAGCTCTTTTCCATTTTCATACTCCATTAGGATTAGTAATCCCCCAAATAGGTTGAACTTGGATGTTTCCTTTCTTTTTTGAGTTGATTTAGGAGAGAATATAGGGATACTTCTTAGTCAATCCTCTCCTTTAACCCTTAGATACTCATTAGGTTTTACTAAAAATTTTCCCGAGGTAACAAGTAGAGTTACATGGGTCATTAACACTCCCTTAGGCTTTCTAAGAAGCTTTATAAAGCAAGTTGCTAGTGTATAGACAACGTTAGCTTGGAAACAAGGATTGTGAATTTGGTCATGTCTTCAATCATCATGTCTTCGCCCTCTAAACTAATGAGGAGGTAATTTTCCTATATATCGAATGCCCCCTAAGTGTGAGATCAGAGGCTATGACGATGGCCGAAACACTTTATACTTAACTGTTCTATTCCTTCTTGACAAAAAGAGAGAGGATCGGAGCTTCAGGCGGTACGAGAAACCTGATACAACACATATATATAAAAAAACTAAAATCATATCCTTAGTCGGAAATTCCCATGCTCAGTAGCTATGTCAGAGTGATTTTCTCATAAAAGAGATATGACGATGCTGGCCACCAATAAGCACAATCTGGAACTAGTGTCATAATAGGATCATTCTGATGATCTTTCTCCAAAAAACAATATACACAATTTGGGAGAGGAAATAAGGCTGAGTGATGCAAGCCTCTACCCAAGGTCTTGATTTTCGCTTCACCGAATAGCATAGATCGATACATGTGAATATACGCGTTGATGTGGAACATGCACGAAATCATCTAATTACCAGTCAATAATGGATACCGTTAATAGACACGAGGAAGGCCACCAATAATGGTGATGGTCTCCAAGCTTCACAATACAATCTAGCGAGTGTGAAAAATGTTTTTGTCGTTGAACAACTGTAGAATTGTTTAACTAGGAGTCAATAATTAGAACAAAAAAAAGGTGACCTGCCACTGATGTCTGTAAGTACCAAGGCACTGAAGTGTTTCTGGGTCTTTTTCCAATATATAATGTTGAAGTCGATAGGAAGAGACCTATTGAAAGGTAGGAAATAATGTGTCCTACATCAATTGACACAAAACAAGACAAGAATGATTTGTTTTTTGAGGAATATTTTTGAACATTGGGTTGAAACGACAGAGGACATGATGAAATAATATGCTTGATGGGTTGATGGAGGAAATAGAAGAAAAAAGGTTTTCCCTTGAATAACAGAAGGCAAAACAACAGCTTTAACCATGCAACACTAGACTCATGAACACCAAAGAGTGTTAGGATACAGAGATGCAAGAACATCGGGGTATAGAGGCTAAACTCATAGGCTGGTAAGATTCATATTGAGTGGTCATCACAAGGAAGGTTTATCTGAGGGATTGTCATGTTCAAGGGAACGACTGTTTCCAAAAAACCCTTTCAAATACTGAACACAGTTGTATTGTCCACTTTCCTCATCTGATTAGTTTAGTGGATCCAGACGGGTAAACTCGTCAATATTTTCATATTTTTAAGAGTCTGAAAAGGACCACAAAAAGAGTGACTATATGCCCTATCTGATTAGTTCAATGAGTCCAAACATGCAAACTTGTTGATCTTTTCATGTTTTAAGAGTCTGAAAAGGATCCTAAAAAGAGCGAATCTACTTCACATCTGTGTAATTTAATGAGTCTAGATGAGATAACTCGGTGATCTTTTCATATTTAGAGAGTATGAAAAGATCATAAAGAATGACTCCATGGTGGTCCCTTTGTCATAGTTGTTAACTAGGTGTGATAAAGGTTTAATAGTATACCCAGATCGGTTACTTTTCCTTGAGTTAATCTACTGAGTCCAGATAAAGAGAAACCTATGCTTAATAGATGTTTACCTCATTTTGTTATGAGTATGAGGAGACAGACTAAACTTGATATTCGTCGTGAAGTTTTAATGAGTCACGTGACAACAAACTCAATACCTTCATCAAATTTTAATCAATCAAATGAAGAAAGATCAAAGTATATTTTTCAGTTTAGTGAGCAAGGAAAAAGAGGTAAAAGAACTACTCATTCTTTCTTTGTAGATTTAACAAGCCCGAAGAAGGGAAAAACTCAGGGATTTTTTTATTTAAGAGTGAGAAACGGTCCCAAAAAATCAAGTGCTCTTGTTCTTACCATAGATTGTTAACGAGCCTAGTGATAAAAACTCGGGATTTTTCAATTTAACAAGCGAGAAAAGTACTTAAAATAATGCTCGGATCATCTTCATAAGATTTTAACGAGCCTGAAGAAAAAACTCAGGGTTTTTTCAGTTTAATGAGCAAGAAATGTTCCTAAAAAGAATGCTCAAATGATCTTTTCCAGTTTAATGAGCTAGAAAAAGAGAGAAAAAAAGAGTTTCTTAGACCATCGTTGTAGGTGTTTAACAAGCCCAATGATGAAAAACTTTCGGATTTCCTGGTTTTAAGAGCGAGAAAACATCCCATAAAAGAAAGCGCTCATATCTTCTTTGTAGTATTTTGACGAGCCCAAAGAGGGAGACTTGAGGTTTTTCGGATTAACGAGCAAGAAAAATACCATAAAAAGAACACTCGATCTTCTTCGTGGTATTTTAACGAGCCCAAAGGAGACTCGAGTATTTTTCGGATTAATGACCAATAAAAATACCATAAAAAGAATGCTTGATACTTCTTGATCTCATGCTTGACAATAGAAGGGTCTATGCCATGCATTTCCTCATAAGACTAAGGGAAAACATCGTGGAAATCCTTAAAAGGATAGGTGAAGCTTGTAATTTCCTCAGGATTGCATTTGGCTCCAATCTATATATTTTCTGCGATACCTGTCTTGACAGAAATATCAATGAGCAAGGTCTTTGAAAGATTGCCCATGTTCCCTTTCAATTCTAAAGTTTGGATAGTCGTATAAGGTGAGTAAACGATTTTAGGTGCGTCAAATGATAGTATTTGAAGAGAGATCATGTATGAATCAGATATCAAAACACGATGGTACGAGTCCTCCCAAGGTCGCTCTTCTACACACGTGATCTCTCTAATAGCATCTTCCGTAGGTAGGACTTGATTGAGGGGATCAAAAGAAGGAGAAGTTATTGGAGAGGTGGTGGTACCGTTGGCCGTGACCAAAGTGACCAGAGACTCAGATGCAGATTGAATGGCCTAGTAGGCCAATTCAGCTGGTGATAGCAGCATTTGTTCTCTATAAGTGTCAATGTCTAAAGGGGCCGGTAGGATCCAAGGATCGGTCGATTCATGAGGAATGGATGAAACCATATTAACCATTTGTGGAATCGTTGGTGGCAGAAGGCGAAAACAACCCATCAGGGAAGAGCCCTTTAGTAGACTGGTACCAATACTAACGTAAGAGTGAGGTACACCACCCACTATGGGTACAAAGCCACTTGGTAACAGGGAATAATCAAGGGTGCAAAAGGACAGCTGGTCTACTATGACTACCTTTGCATCCAATAGAAATAGGATGATGTGAAAGATAGTAGACACAATGAAAGTCATGGCATAATTCCAACTGCAACCCAACAAGAGATTATAGTTGAGATTTCTATCTACGACGTTGATGTCCACCATTACCATTTTCCCATACAAGGTGATGGGTTAGCTAGCTAGGTAACCTTTTGGGATGAAAGTGTGGCCCTTGAAATCTTTAAGGGAATTCGATGGTGGGGATAGGGTTGGAGAACCCAAAGTGAGCCATAATGAAGCCCACATTACACAGGTAGAAGCACCTTCATCAATGACAGTTCTATGTATACCTTTACCTTTCGAAAAGATTTGCACTTGAAATGCAATCTAGTGAGAAAGGGGAGGTTTACACTTTTCCATGTCGAAAATTGCAAGCATGGAATCTTGAGGGTTGATACCACCAATGGCTGAAAGTAGAGCTTTCCTTTATGTTGGACATGTTTGTAATACTTCGAGCGGTGACATAGCTGACAACGCTTACACCAAGTTTTCTACAATGTTGTAGTTTTGGCCAGCATGTGTAGATGTATTATGCATTGTGTGTCGAAGTGCCCCTAGAGGGGCGAATCACAAGGTCAACAACTGGCCTGTCAATATGAAGATCATTAAGCAATGGTGGGTGTTGACTTGAGGAGGGTTCCTCTGCATGAGCGACTGGAGCTCCATAAGATTTGGCTCTAGTTTTTAGATCTACCATTTTAAAGGTGTAAACAGTAGATACTCCTTCACTAGTTGAAGGATTTTGCGAACTGCCATTTCCCCCTTGAGTGGGTTGGGGCTAGTTTGCAATAAGGTGTTGCTGCTGCTGAGTGGGGAAAGGATTATTCAAGACAACATGGCTTCTACCAGTATCCCTTTTAGCAATGAAATCTGTGCACTCCTGAAGATACGGGCAGTGATAGGTCATGTGGTCTTTGGCATAGATTTTACAAGGGAATCTAGCGGGTTTATCCTTTCCATTGTCAGAGGACGCAACTGCCTTCTGCTTGGGGTTAGACTGCTTTGTTAACTACTCTTCAGAAGGTGCAGCCTTTTTCTTATTCTTCTTGTTCTTACCACCGGGTTTTTGTGTGGACTGCACATAGTTGATCACGGTAGTTGGAAGAGCAGTCAATTTGGTAGAGGGTCCCACTGACATCTCGGCAATGTGACCACTAAGTTGTTTTATAACAACCCTGGAGGTTGCATCGATAATCCCATCAGCATGCGCTCCAGGTTGCTGAGTAGTGGGAGCATTGGAGTTGCGAGGGGCATTGGGAGTTACGTCATATAGAGTGCCAGACTGTGAATATATCAAATCTAAGTGTTGTGCATGATGTATGGATTGGTCTTCTATGACCGCACCACCTAAGGTGACATCCTTAGCGATTTGGGGGAGCAGTGACTTGCAGAACCAATCCGCTAAGAGATAGTCTGGGAGGGGAGCTTTGACCAACCTCCACCTACATCTCCATTCATGTATATGATCAGAGATGTGGGTGGCAGTATCCTGATGTAATGAGGTGAGGAGTTCCGTCCTAGTTTCATAGTGGATGGGTAGCTGGAAGTGCTTTAAGAATTCCATCGCTAGAGCATCAGAGGTATTGACTAACGCACATGGTAACTCAATGTACCACTTGGTTGTGTTGCCAGTAAGGGTGCAGGGAAAAAGACATAACTGGATACTATCATCAACCATGGAGTTTGAAACACTCCATAGATGATAGGTGGTGATGTGTGTACCTGGACCCTCCCCTTGTTTCCCTTCGAACTTATCGATGTCTGTCGGTGGAAGTGTTCCAACTAGTCATCGATGGGATGGGTAGAAGTGTTCCAACTGAAGACAAAGGAGGTATAGATGCAATGGGAACCAAGAGTGGGCCCAACAGATTCGTGATCAGAGGATTGTATGGAGGAAGAAACCCTTTAGTAAATAAATCCTCCGGTAAGATTGAATCATCGGATGTCCAAATTGTTTCTATGTGAGATCTCGAAGACTGATTTCCCGAAGACAGGAATCCAGCTCATTGGAGCTCAGTGGATCCTCCACAATGAGTGGAGGAAGTCCTAACAATAATCTAGATTGACAACAAGGGCCGGAAGTAGCCACAGTGGCCAATAATTTTTATCAGTAAATTTTACATTGTTGTTTATTAAAGTCTCAATGATAACACTCTGGCACCTAAAAAATAAAAAATACATTAAGTAAATAAATCAACAAGCAAAGGGAAATGACCCTTTTTGATAAGCACCAATCACTGGAGATGAAACCCAGTATCACAATGAATAACAGAGAAATATAGCCAAATGTACAGTTACGAATACTCTAGAGATTCGCCCAAACCTCAGATTGAGGGGCCAAGTAATCTCGTGAAGACGAGCACCCTCCTAAAAACTGAAGACAGAGTAGGTCCATCTATGTTAGGTATTAGGGAAGCCCACCCCAGTCACCTTGTGTTAGTCCCTAAAAGTATGACCACTAAGGATACCTCAGATCACAGACACTACGGGGGGGACATAATCGCAGACAGTACGCTGTGTGGGTAAGATACCTAAGTCCCTGACTCAGCTCTAATATCCCTGAAGGGATTCCTAATACACAGAATACACAAAGGAGATGTAAGCAAAGACAGGCTACTACTTACAGTCCTATGTTATCTCGTATTTAGCTCCACTTTTACTGGAGTGGTCCTGGTAGTATGAGTTCAGAAGGATTTCTCTCCTTAATAAAACTAGTTTTGGTGTATGATCTTGGGCAGTTTGCTCACACTGCCTAACCCAAGATCCTAGCCTAAACTAATGTATGTTTACTCTAGAAAGAGTTGCTGATTGATTTTATTAGGTAGATTTTAAGTGCACTTTGTTAGAGTCTTCGATATGGGTGTTGATGTATGAGATTATATGGGGCTTTGATTCAAATCATGCAAAAAACAATGATTGTAAATTTTCAATTTCGATGAATAAGCTGCTTCTACAAAGGGAGAGTCATTCATACATCAATATTCATTCCATGAATCCTACTCAATAAAACACTCGCATAACCGGCATAACTTTTCAATGCTCACTAACAACTACTGAAACCAAATAATGCAGAACTAACAAACTAAGCAGAAAACAATAAAAAAAAAATATTTTTTCTTTTATGAAAACAAAAACTTTAAGAAGGAAAGTTATTTTCTTAAGAAAAGAATTTTTTCAAGACATAGATCAGTCAAACAAAACACATCTATAGATCTCTTATCATTCCAGAAGCAAGTTTCCCAACCCTTTGAGGTCACATACACTGTTGTTTATCAAAAAATGGGTGACTAATGCTCTGCGCTAGAGGCCACAGAGAGTTATTGGTGGCACTAACACTCTGTTTGTGAAGCTACAATGCTTTATAAGCTCTGTTTACACTGGTAACATGTGTTAGTGAGGGAAAACACTTCAAAAAAGGGTTTTGGGGATCAGGTCTAGGGTTGAGAAATGAAGGCAAAGTGCTGCAAGGTCTTGAGTAGTTAGAAAAGGAATGAAGAAGTGCAGGAAGGTCTGGAAGAAGGAGATATCTAGGAAATTTCTGGGAAAACCGGGAACTAAAGTGTAGTTCCTAGTGGACTCGCCAATTCTGCTATAGGGATTAATGCACGGTGTATGGAAGATGAAGGAACGCTCAAGGGTCTTCCCGAGACCCTTGGCAGACTATAAGAATATCTGTAGCTATCAAAAAGATACATTCATGTCCATATTCAACAACTAACTATCAAAGTGGGACAGATTCATTACCTCAAGCCTTCGTGTGGAGTTGTTGGAGAGCGCAATACAGCTAGGTGGAAGTCCCATGAGCCGGCTCTAGATCAAGTCCTACACATAGAAAAGACAAGCATAATCAAATTATAAAGCCTTGATAATGAATGCATGAATATACAAAAGACATCTAGTTTCACATAACTAATCTACTCATGCTAAAAGACATTGAATAAACATATAAATGAATTATAGTACCAACATCATGGAGTGGACAGTACAACTGCAGTTCTATATTATTGTTGAAAGAGTGAATACAGCCATCAGTTGCATCAGCCTTCCCTTACTCCTCCATCTCCTCTCTCTCTCTCCCTTCTTACCAACTTCTTATGCTTAAGTATGAGACTCTGCTCGATAATAAAGTAAGCTATCCTTTCAAATGATCTAACCCCTTTCACAATATCCCTAACTCTGCTTATGTAGCATGTGAGGTTATGGTTGCCAAGTTTCTCCATGTTCTTTAGGTAAAAGCAATGGTGTTGCCATTATTTTGAGCTCTTTCCAATTTGCATACTCCATTAGGATTAGTAATCCTAAAAATTGGTCAAACTTGGATGTTTCCTTGCTTTTCTAAGTTGATTTAGGAGAGAATATAGGGATATTTCTTAGTCAATCCACTCCTTCGACCCTTAGATCCTCATTAGGGTTTACTAACATTGTTCCTGAGGTAACAAGTAGAGTTACTTGGATCATTAACACTCCCTTAGGCTTGCTGAGAAGCTTTATAAAGCAATTTGCTAGTGTATAGACAACATTAGCTTGGAAACAAGGCTTGTGAACTTGGTCATTGCTTTAGTCATCATGTCTTTGCCCTCTGAACTAATGAGGAGGTCATTTTCCTGTATAAAAACTAGCATCAAATGTTATATCCTACATTGTGGGCATACTGAACTTCAGTAAAAACAACTATAGCCTTTACACCTTTTCAACTAGCTTATGTCCTGGAAGCCATTTTAGCTATCGAGTGTCAGATCCCTTCCTTACAAATCGATGTTGAACTCTTGCCGAAAACACTTTTGAAGAAGAGTGCTTGCTATACCTCAATCAACTGGATGAAGCCCGTCAAGATGCCAAAGTGGCACTCGAAGCCCACAAGTGTCGAGTCAAAGCCCAATATGACAAAAAGGTCAAGCCTCATTCTTACCAAGAGGGAGACCTTGTCTTACTCTATGATAAAAAAACATGACCTCTTGGGGGCAGGAACACTTCAACCCTTATGGCTTGGTCCATATGTTATCACGAAGGCCCTCTAAAAAGGGGCATATGAACTTCAGGACTGGGAAGGCATCCTGCTCACTGAGCCCCGAAACGGACTCTATATGAAAAAGTATTATGCTTAGTACTTCACTAGGCAGGTGATTTGTAATTTTATGTATTTATAAGTTTTGCTTCTTTTTTATGTGACTAGACATTTTTTGGTATTTTTTGAAGTATTTTTCTCATACATATTTCTCGTTATGCAAATGTCATCATTACCCTTAGCATAGATAGGATACGCAGATGGTGTCATTCATCACACACAACACATTGCATCAGCTTCTTGGGTGATTTACATACCTAAGTCGAACTTGCTTTGTTCCAGAGGTGTCTTTCTTGGTACTGCTACCAACAATATTGCTGAATACATGTTTGTAATTTCACTTCTCACTGAAGTGTCATCTCGAAACATCTCCAATCTTGTGGTCAGGTTAGAATCTCAACTTATCGTTATGCAATTGACAAATCATTATCACATTTGTAATCCAATCTTGCTACGTCATTATTTAAGGGTATGACTCTTGGAATGTCAATTTGAGTTTATTACATATGAACACATTCCTCGATAATTTAGTACAGTTGTTGATTCATTGGCAAACTATGTGTTAGATTGGGCTCTGTCTCATTCATTATAGATACATTTATGAAACTAAATATTTACACAGTTAAAAATTTACAAAAACACTTAAAATATTTACATCATAAAATACTAAAATGTTTGTATATATATATATATATATATATAATATATATATATATATATCGAATCCAGTCTTTTACATCAAAAAAAAAATCCAAAACTTGGGTGTTTCTAAGTACAAAATGGCTACTAAGCCTAGCTATAAACACCCGTTGGCTATACCATGCGCCTTCTAATAGAGTCTATTGTTCATGAAAAATCAATACATCTCTAGCTATCCTTCGAAGAGGAACCAGAAACCACTCAGACACACCAACTATGTTTCGATGCATGTGAGTAGGAATCTCCCTCATAGGAAGGGGGGAGCACCCATACTCAATCCTTCAAGGTTCCTCAGAACCTCACAAAGACTCTAAGCATTGCCCCCACCTTCAGGAAGTTGGCACCTCGCCTCACTTGGTGAGGCTCGCCTACAGGTCGCACTGGTGCCACATCTGTATCAAGCAAAAAGCTTCATGTTAGTACTAGTTCACCCATAAAATCAACAAAAATATAACATAAACATTCAAAAGCTTGAAAACTCTTAAGCACTCTCAATAAACCTTCTTACCTTGAGGCCCCCAGTTTGTACCAGGCGGAAAGATCAAATCAGGATCACCAGTGAAGTTCATGCCCTCATAGGCATAATCATCTCTCATCAATATCTGACCACTAAGCCATTCAAAGAAATCCTCTTCAAAAAAATCCCGGATGGGCCCTCCTTGAGTGCGAGGATTGAGAAATCCCCATCGCCTCTGCCTAGGCTCTCTTAGATCAAGTGGACATAAACTCATATGTGGTCACATAACTGGCACTCTCTCAAGTATAAATGATATAATGAGAGTACCGTACCCAAAACTCTATTGGGTATGGGTCTTATATGCAGTCAACTCCACCTTCAGCTGATGAAGCACCACCTCACACCAATTGAAGATCTACGTCTGAGCACAATCAATAGAAAGTAACATTTAGGCCTTTTTCATGACATGGGGACTTTTAGACCCCCCTCAACCACACAATCATCCATAATATAGCCCTCATAGACTTGGATCTGATCCCCTCTATAAGGACCCTGTTGCTCACAAGGTCACTCTCAAGAATACAATAAGCTTGGACGAACTATAAAGTGCATCGAGGATTGGGCCTACCACTGGTCAATTTTTCCTGAGCTCCTCTACATGACAAACCTCTCATACAATTGATGTCATCCTGGTCAATTACAAGCTCATGGTCCCCGATCCTGAACACCACTTCGTGTTCATCCCAAAGCTGAATGATCCAGCTCAAAAGTTCCTCATGCCCTTTCATTAGGTCTAGCTTTGCATATTTCATCAACCCACATCAGTGTAATGAAAGTACACAAGATGGATCATTTTGCATAACTAATTCATGTCAATCATGGGCCCATTCTCTCCACAAACTAGTCATGATGGCTCAAAACTTGCACAAATCAACCCAAAAATCAGTGCAAATGGGGCAATAAAGCTCAAGAAAATACTTGTTGGTGTTTTAGAGTGCGCTCGCATCCACTAACGCCCCCCCTTGTAGAAAATAGGGAGGATTAACACCCTCCTCCAGGTTGTAAAGGGTGTTTAACGCTCCATATAGGCCTAGAAGGGAGCGTTAGGCACAATTAATGATAGGTGGCAAGTCGAATGGTCGCCCGAATCCCTCGCAATCGTCTGTGGAAAATCTGCTCCTCTTTAGCTCCAAAACACTCCACGGCTCTCAAATGATGCAAATGGTTAAAATGGAGGCTCAAAAACTCCCTTATAGTCACTTTGGAGACATGACTTATCTTAATTGAAGTCACTAAAGTAGAAGTAGTTCATTTCATATGATATTTATCAGGTGCCATGGCCCCATATTGTTAGAAATTACTCATGTTGATGAAAGGATCTTCAGGGCTGAATTATAGAAATGACCATGTAACTTTTTAGTGTCTTCGGGAGGGGTGTTGACGTATGATATGTGGCGGGACTCTTACTCAAAAATCATGCAAAATACAATGCTTGAAGATGAAATAATCTATATTCTATAAGTGAGAGTCTTTCATACATTCATATTTGTTCCATGCATCCTAGTTATTATAACACATGCATAACCAACAGAAATGTTTTCAATGTTGTCTAACAATTATTTGAAACCAAAATAAAGCAGATTTTAACCCTCTAAGTAGAAGAATGAATAAACAAATGTTGATTTTTCCTTTATAAAAACATTTTAAGGAAGGGAAAAAAAAACTATTTCCTAAAAAATATTCTTTTAGGATACCGATCTTGCTAACAAGCTACAACTGTAGATCATTTTTCAGTCCATGAGTAGGTTTGCCATCCCTTTGAGTTCATAGACACATCTGCATGTCAAAATTTGGGTGACTAACTCTCTATAGCAGGGTCCACATAGAGTTACTAGTCCACTAACGCACTATTTGTGTAGACACAGAGCTTTATAAATCTCTGTTTTCTCTGCTAACCTACGTTAGTGTGGGAAAAGGGTTCAAAACAGGGCTTTGGGGATTAGAAACAAGGCTTAATATATGAGAGAAGAATGCATCAAGGTATTGATGGGCCAGAAAAGGAATGTAGAAGTATGGGGAGGTCTAGAAGGAGGAGGAAACTGAGAACTGTCTGGGTGAACTGGGAACTAAATGTTTACTCCCCAGCGAAGTCACCAATTCTGCTATAGGATAAAATGCACAACGTATGGAGAATGGAGATACCCTCAAAGGTCTTCCTAGGACCTTCGATAGACTGTACGATTATTTGCACCTATCACAGAGTTACATGCATGTCTATAAGCAATAACTAACTATCAAAGCAAAATAGATTAATTACCTCAAGCCTCCATGTAGATTTGCTAGAGAGCGCAATGCAGCTAGGTGGAAGTCCCCTAAGCTAGCTCCAGATCATGTCTTGCACATAGAAGAGACAAGCACAATCACAGCATAAAACCTTGATAACTAATACATGAATACATAAAAGACATCTAGTTACACATAAATAAGCTACTCATGCTAAAATGCATTGGACAAACAAGTAAATGAATGATAGTACCAACACCACGAAGTAGATAGTACAACTGCAGTTCTATATTAATGTCGAAAGAGTGATTACAACCATCTGTTGCATTAGCCTTCCCTTACCCCTCCAACTTCTCTCTCTCTCTCTCCCTTCTTACCAACTTCTTAGGCTTAGATTTGAGACTATGCTCGACAATCAAGTAAGCTATACTTTCAAATGATCTGACCTCTTTCATCATAGCCCTAGCTTTGATTATGTAGCAATTGAGTTAGGGTTGCCAAGTTCCTCCATGAGTCTCTTAAGGTAAAAACAATGAAGTTGCCATGCTTTTCAGCTCTTTCCCATTAGCCTCCTTCATTAGGATTTATAAATCCCACAAATAGGTTGAACTTTAGATGTTTCGTTGCTTTTCTGATTATATTTATCAGGGACTATAAAGATATTTATGAGTCAATTCGCTCCTTTGACCTCTACATAGTCATTAGGATCCACTAACCCTGTCCCTGAACCAACAAGTAGAGTTAGTAGGGTCACTAACGCTCCCTTAGGCCTACAGAGAATCTTTGTAAATCATGTTGTTAGTGTTTAGCTAGTGTTAGTGTCGAAACAAGGCTTGTGATCTTGGTCTCTTCTTGAGCTATCATCTCTTTCCCCTCTAAGTTGATGAGGGGGTCATTTTGTTGTATAACAGATGCCCCCTAAAGTATGAGATCAGAGGTTGCGACGATGGCCAAAATACTTTACTTAACTGTAATTTTCCTTCTTCGACAAAAAGAGAGAGAGGATCGGAGCTTCGGGTGGCACGGGAAACTTGATACAACACATATATATAAAACAACTAGAATCATGTCCTGAGTCAGG
>APFE030173399.1:103296-132978 GCA_000404065.3 Pinus taeda | reverse complement strand
CCATGCAACACTAGACTCATGAACACCAAAGAGTGTTAGGATACAAAGATGCAAGAACATCAGGGTATTTAGGCTAAAACTCATAGGATAGTAGGATTCATATAGAGAGGTCATCACAAGGAAGGTTTATCTCAGGGAGTGCCATGTTCAAGGGAATGACCACTGCAAAACCACACTTTCTAATACTGAATGTAGTTTTATTGTCTACTTTCCCTGTCTAATTAGTCTAGTGAGTCTAGATGGGTAAACTCGTCAATATTTTCATATTTTGAGAGTCTGAAGAGGACCGTGAAAATAGTGACTCTATGCACTATCTGATTAGTTTAATGAATCCAAACATGCAAACTCATTGATCTTTTCATGTTTTGAGAGACTAAAAAGGATCGTAAAAAGAGCGAATCTATACCTCGTCTGTTTAATTTAATGAGTCCAAATGAGACAACTCGGTGGTCTTTTCATATTTAGAGATTTTGAAAATATTGTAAGGAACAACTCCAGGGTGGTCCCTTTGTCATAGTTGTTAACCCAGTGAGACAAAAGGTTAATAGTATACCCGGATCGATTACTTTTCTATGAGTTAATATATTGAATCTGAATAAAGAGAAACCTATGTTCAATAGATGTTGACCTCATTTTGTTACGAGTACAAGGAGACAGACTAAACTCATTTTTCGTTGTGAATTTTTAAGGAGTCACATGACAATAAACTCAATACCTTCATCAAATTTTAACAAGTCAAATGAAGAAAACTCAAGGTATCATTTTCAATATATTGAGAAAGGAAAAAGAGGTAAAAGAACTGCTCATTCCTTCTTTGTAGATTTAATGAGCCCGAAGAAGGGCAAAAACTTGGGGATTTTTTTGATTTAAGAGCAAGAAATGGTCTCAAAAAAGCAAGTGCTCTTGTTTCTGTCGTAGATGTTTTAACAAGCCCAGTGACAAAATCTCGGGATTTTTCATTTTAACAAGAGATAAAAGTACCTAAAATAATGCTCGGGTCATCTTTATAAATGTTTAACGAACCTAAAGAACAAACTCAGGATTTTTTCAGTTTTATGAGCGAGAAAAAAGCGCCTAAAAAGAATGCTCTAATGATCTTTTTAGTTTAATGAGCTAGAAAAAGAGCGAAAAAGAGTTGCTTGGACCATTGTCATATGTGTTTAATAAGCCCAATGATGACAAACTCGGGGATTTTCATTTTTAGAGCGAAAAAACATCCCATAAAAGAGAATGCTCATATCTTCTTTGTAGTAGTTTTAACGAGCCCAAAGAAGGAGACTCGAAGTTTTTCGGATTAACGAGCAAGAAAAATACCATAAAAATAATGCTCACTCTTCTTCATGGTATTTTAACGAGCCCCAAGAAGGAGACTAGAGGATTTTTCAGATTAATGAGCAAGAAAAATACCATAAAAAGAATGCTCGATACTCCTTGATCTCATACTTGACAATAGAATGGTCTATGCCATGCATTTCCTCATAACACCAAGGGAAAACATCATGCAAATCCTTAAAAGGGTAGGTGAAGCTCACAGTTTCCTCAAGATTGTGATCAGCTCCAATCTGTATGTTTTCCACGATGCTTGTCATGACATAAATGTTGATGAGCAATGTCTTTGAAATATTTCCCATGTTTCCTTCCGAGTCCAAAGTTTGGATAGTTGTATAGGGTGAGGAAACAATTTCTAGTATGTCATGTGACATGATTTGAAGAGGTATCATGTCCGAATTAGATATCAAAACATGATGGTGTGAGTCCTCCCAAGGTCACTCTTTTAAACTCATGATCTCTCTAATAGCTTCGTCCTTAGGTAGGACTTGATTGAGGGGATCGAAAGAAGGAGAAATTATGGGAGGGGCAGTGGTACCATTGACCATGACCAAAGTGACCGATGACTCAGATGCAGATTGAATGGCCTAGTAGGCCAATTCAACTGGTTACAATGAAATTTTTTCTTTGTAAGTGTCAATGTCTGAAGGGGTCGTGAGGATCCAAGGATTAGTCAGTTTGTGAGGAATGGATGAAACCATAGAGACTGTCCATGGAACCGTAGGCAGTGGAAGAGGGAAGCAACCCATCAAGGAAGAGCCCTTCAATAGACCAGTACTAATACTGACATAAGAGTCAGGTACACCACCCACTAAGGGTACAGAGCTGCTTGGTAACAGGGAGTAATCTAGGGTGCAAAAGGATAGCTGGTCCACTATGACTATTTTTCCATCTAAGAAAAATAGGATGACACGGAAGACTGAAGACACAATAGAATTCATGGCATAAGTCTACTATGGGGTAAAATGCACGAGATGAAAACTACCCTCAAAAGTCTTCCCGGTACTTCTGATAGACTGTAAGGTTATCTGCAAAAGGTACCTGTTACACACATGTTCATCTATCTGACATATATTGATAGGATATGGAGAAAGGATCACCTTTGGTTCTTTCTAGATTCACTTGGGAATCTCTATGCGGCAAGAAGAACTTCTCCTAACCACTCCAAGACGATTCCTGCACAAAAGAATGAAGCAAACCAATCATAGCGTATACTTCTGACAATTAATGAAAGAATCCATAACAAACATGTATAAATGTGTAACTTATCTACTCAACACAACAAGCATCAAAATGAACAAATAAATGCACAATATCACTGACACTTTGAGTAGTGGAACACAACCGTAGTCCTATATTCAGAAGAGTGATTACAACAACCCTGTTGTATCAGCCTTCCTTATCCCTGCTTCCTCTCTCTCTTTCCTTCTTTCAGCTAGCTCCTTCAAGAATATGACAATATCACAATAACACCATGTACTATCCTTCTAAATGCTCTGACCATTGTGCAATGGCACTCTCGTTGCTTATATAGCAATCAAATTAGGGCTTCCCAACTCCACCTGTAGTTCATTTGGGTAAAAACCATGAACCTGCATCTTTTACCAGCTTTTTCCCATTTGCCTTTGTTTCCAGAATAGAATTTCTCCAAATATCTTGATTTTTGAATTTTCCTTGCTTTTCTTGCACAAATTTAGGGAAATAATATCTAGATATTTTATGGCAGATTCATTGGCATAACCACTTGAGCATCACTAAAGTTCACTAACACTCCCCCTGGTCTAACAAAAGGAGTTAGCAGGTTTACTAATGCTCCTTTATGCTTGTAAACAAGCTTTATAAAGCAAGTTATCAGTGTACAGAGAGCGTTAGTGTGGATTCTGGGCCTACAACTGTGGTCATTCTTTCAGTCATCCTGTCTTTCTCCTCTGAGTTGATTAGGAGGTTAATTTGTCCTATAACAGATGCCCCCTAAAGTATGAGACTAGAGGCAGAGACGATGGCCGAAATACTCTATGAAAATACTGTAGTTTCCTGTCAAAATCTTTGTAGAGAGAGAGAGAAGTTTCGGGTGATAAAGAAAACCTGATACAACAAAAGTACATATATATGAACTACTAAAATCATGTCATGAGTCAAGCATTCCCATGCTTAGTAACTATGTCAAAGTAACTTTCTCCTCAGAGATATAACAATGCTGGCCACCAATATGGCACAAGGTGGATCCAGTGTCATAATAGATTATCCTGAAATGGTTGTCTTCAAAGAACAATATCGCAGCTTGGGAGAGGAAACAAGGCTGAATGATGCAAGCCTCTACCCAAGGTCTTGATTCATGCTTCACCGAACAACATAGATCGGTAAATGTGATAAATGAGTTGACGTTGAACATGCACGAAATCATCTGATTACCAGAAAATAATGGATATTATTAACAGATGCGAGGAAGGTCATCGATAATGGTGATGGTCTCCAAGATGCACAGTGCAAACTAGGAAGTGTGAAAGATTTTTTTGTCGTCGAACACTCGTAGAATCGGTTAATCAGGAGCTAATGATGAAAACCCGTGATCAATCACAAGGTAACCTGCCACTAATGTCTGCAAGCACCAAGGCACTGAATGTGTTTTTGGGTTATCTTCCTAGATAGAGTGTTGAAGTTGATAGGAAGGAACCTGTCGAAAGGTAGGTAATGACATGTCCTACATCAGTTGACACGAAATTGAACAAGGATGATTTTTTTTTATGAAGAATCTTTTGAGCTTTTGGGTCTAAACAATGGATGGCATGATGAAAGGATATGTAGGGTCAGTTGATTGAGGAAAAAAGTAGGGACCCTTGAACAATAGAAGGAATGACAACAATTTAAACCAGAAAACACTAGACTCATGAACACTACAAAGTGTTTAAGATATGGAGATGTAATGGCATCACAATATATAGGCTAAAAAATCATAGGTTGGTAGGGTTCATATTGAGAGGCTATCAAAATTACGGTTTATCTGAGGGAGTTCCATGTTCAAGGGAACTTTTTCTTCCAAACCTTGCTTCAGGATATGGTTGTATTTCCACTTTTCCCCATTTGATTTTTAATGAGTCCAAACGGGTAAACTCATCGATATTTTCATGTTTAGAGAGTCTGAAAAGGATTGCAAAAAGAATGACTCTTTGCCCTATCTGATTAGTTTAATGACTCTAAACAGGAAAACTCGTCGATTTTTTCATCTTTTAAGAGTCTAAAAAGTATCATAAAAAGAACGACTCTATATCTTGTCTGTGTATTTAAAGATCCCAGACTAGACAACTCAGTGATCTTTTCATCTTTAGAGAGTCTGAAAAGATCATAAAGAGAGACTCCATGGTGGTCCCTTTGTCATAGTTGTTAAACGGGTGCAACAAAAGGTTAATAGTATACCCGTATCGGTTACTTTACCGTATTTAATCTACTGGACCTGGATAAAGAGAAACCTTTGTCCAATAGATGTCGACCTCATTTTTTTACGAGTACGAGGCGACGGACTAAACTCTTGTTTTGTCATGACACTTTAACGAGCTCAGTAACAAAAACTCGAGATTTTTCATTTTTTAACGAGCTTGAAAAAAGTACCTGAAAGAATGCTCGGGTCATCTTTATCATGTTTAACAAGCAGCAAGACACAGCTCAGGATTTTTTCAGTTTAAAGAGCGAGAAAAAAGTGCCTAAAAAGGATGCTCCGTTGGCCTTTTTTAGTTTATGAGCTGGAACAAGATAAAAAAAGAGGTGCTGAGAGCATCGTTTGCATATATTTAACGAATGCAACTGATGAAAAACTCAGGGATGTTTGTATTGTTTAAAGAGCGATAAAATATCCCAAAAAGTGCTTTACAGATTGTGGTCTGGATGTTTAACAAGTCCTACTACAAAAACTCGAAGATGTTTATATTTTTTAAAGAGCGATAAAATGTCTCCAAAAGTGCTCTATTTATTGTTGCATAGATTTAACGAATGCAAGGACAAAAGCTCAGGGATGTTTATATTTTTTAAAGAGCAATAAAATATCCCTAACAGTGCTCTATTTAAGTCTTGCATGCAGCTTTTACTACTTTTCATTGCTAAAGTACCTTCATCAAAAGCAGTAAAAAAGCAGCAATTCCTATTATCTGGGTTTATACATGATAAAAAATCATGTAGAATGGAATATTTCCTCTTTAATGATTTTCAAAAAATCATGTCTCTCAAAGTTATATAAGGAGATGCTTAGAGCTTTCACATGCATCATTTTCACTATTTTGAAGTTTGTGAGATCTAGTTGGAGCTAAAGAGGAGTAGATTTCCGTGGACCATTACAGGAGATCCAGGCAACCATTCGACGTGCCATCAGTCCCAGGTGAGAGCCAAAACCTTGCTCTATGCTTTATTAAAACTTTTTTAAATCAGTTTTGTGGGTGGAAATTTGCAGAGCTGAGGTGTCCTAGAGTCATGTTTGCGCACTAACGCCCTCCAGTAGGCCAGTAGGGAGCATTAAACGCTCTGTATGAGCCATGGGAGGGCGTTAATCCTCCCTGTACAGCACTGGGAGGGGCGTTAAGGCAGTAGGGTGCATTTGAAGCCCTCATGCATGGATTCCTTAAGTGATTTTGACCCATTTTAACTGATTTTAGGGTTATTTTGTGCAGATTTTGAGCTGAAATGACTCATCTATGGAGAGAACGAGCCGAGGACAATGAGGAATTGTTGATGCGAAATAATCCAGCTTGTATACTTGCATTGTGCCACTGCGTTTTTTTGAAGTATGTAAGGCTAGAGCTGATGAAAGGGTAGGAGGAGCTACTGAGATGGATCATACAGTGTTGGGATGAACACAAGCAAGTGTTCAGGATTGGAGATCAAGAGCTGGCAATTTACCATGATGACATTTACTTTTTGACTAGTTTGTCGTACTATGGGGCACATGCAAACCTTACTGGTGGCAGGTCAGATCCACGATCTACTTCAGAGCTGGTAGATATCTATTGCATCCCTAGGAGTGGACTAGTCAGCAACAGAGTCCCGATAGAGAGGATTTGATCTTGGTCTATGCGGGTAGTTTTATGGATGATTGTGCATTTGGCGGGGTCAAAAAGTCCCCACGTGGCAACAAAGGCCCAACTATTGCTTGCAATTGACTATCTCCAACCCTAGATGTTCAACTAGTGTGAGGCAGTGCTTCGCTAGTTGAAGGCAAAATTGACAGCATGCAAGACCCGTACCCAGCACAGTTTCGGGTACGGTACTATCATAGTCTCATTTATCCTTCAGAGGGTATCTGTCATGCGCCCATGGGTGAGCTTAGGTTCCTTTGATCTGAGGGAGCCAAGGTAGGGTCACTGGTCATCACTTGATCCTTGCACAGGAGGAGGACCACTCCGACATTTTTTTGACAAAGACTTCTTCCAGTGGCTTCGCAGCTATATCGTGATTTTTGATGACTATGCCTATGAAGGCATGGACTTCACCGGTGACCCAGACTTGATGCTACCACCTGGGACCAACTGGGGTCCTCAAGGTGAGAATAAGTTTTGATAGTACTTAAGTATTTTTATACTTTTGGACGTATATGTAATGTTTTTTAACGATGAGATAAGAACTGACATGAAACTTTTATGCTTAACACAGATGTGGTGCTAGTACAACCTGCAGGAAAACCTCGCTATGTGCGACAAGCCGGCCAACTACATGCTGGAGGGGGAGATGCCGACAGTCTCCGCAAGGTTCTAAGGAACCTAGAGGGTTTGACTATGGGTGTCCCTCCCCTTCCTATGAGGGAGATTCCTGCTCGTATGCAACGACACACTGTTGGTGTACCTGAGGGTTTCTGGTTCCTCTTCAGAGGGTAGCTAGAGTTGTTTTAGCTTTTCTAGAGCAATAGGCTCATTTTAGCAGGTGTTCTAGCGTAGCCATATGAGCGTTTATACCTAGGCTTAGAGCCATTTTGTACTTAACTCATCCAAGTTTTGGAATAATTTTTATGTAAAAAACTAGATTTCTATCTATCTATATATATATATACAGATATTTTTTGGTATTTTTGGTGGTGTAAATGTGTTTTTAAAAAAATGTTTTTTGTGACAAATTTTTAACTTTAGTAAATGCTTTTTACTCTCATACATGCTATTATAACAAATGTGACAAATGCCAATCTAATACATAGTTAGCTAACGAATCAGCGACAATATTTAATTCTCGAGGAACATGCTCATATGTGATTGTGTGAAATTGGCATTCTAAGAGGCATACCCTTCAATAGTTACGTAACAAGGTTGGATTACGGATGTGATAATGGTTGGTCAATTGCATAATGACTAGCTGGGAGTCTAACCTGACCACTAGATTGGAGATGCCCCTTGATGATGCTTCTGTGAGAACTAAAACGACAGACATGTACTCGACAATGTTGTTGGTGGCAGTACCAAGAAAGACCCCCCCGAGCAAAATAGTTCCGACTCGGGTGTATAGATGACCCAAGCAGCTGATGCAATGTGTTGTGTGTGATGACTGGCACCATCTGCATATCCTACATATGCTAGGGGCAACGATGACATCTGCATTGTGAACATAATGCATGAGACAAGTACTCCACAAAATAACAAAACAATCCAATTACATCAAAAAAGGGATGCAAAACTTATGAATACATAAAATTACAAAGCACATGCCCAGCATGACACTAGGCACAATACTTTTTTAGATAGAGCATGTATGTGGGCTCCTTGAGTGGGTTTCTGTCCTAGTCCTGTAGTTCATATGCCCCTGAGGGGAGGACTTTAGTTATGACATAGGGACCTAGTCAAATGGGTCGAAGCTTGCATGCCTCCAAGAGATTATCTTTTGGATGATAGAGTGATACGAAGTCACCCTCTTGGAAAGAAGAAAACCTAACCGCTTGTGCAAATATGGCTTGTACCTTATCCTTGTGAGCTGCGAGTGCTAAATTAGTAGCTCTATGGGTTTTATCCAGTTGTTTGAGGTATAATAGGCATTCTTCTTCGGCTGTAGGGCCGGGCGTGGGTTCAACGGCTATATCAGGGAAGGAAGTGGCCACACATTCCGTTTTTCCTCGTCGTAAAGTTGGATCTCATGTGTGACAAATGATGGGTTAAAGTCGGGCATTTCCTCCTGAGACCAAACAAATTCTTCATGGAATTCCTCATGTAGGCAGGTGGAGTTTGCAATTTCCTCATAACTGCAATCTGCGCTCATTTGGGTATCTTCCATGCTGCCTGTCATGACTGAAATATCTATGGGCATTGACCTAGAAGTGTCATCCATATTTTCATCCAACCCAAAGTTTAAATGCTTGTATAGGGTGGGGAAATGATTTCGTTTGTGTCAGAGGAAAGGACTTGAAGAGGCATCATGTCCGAATCAGATGTTGGACCTCGAATATGCCATTCCTCCCAATGTTGCTCTCCAAAACTCACGATTTCTCTAATGGCTTCATTCGTTGAGGGGAGTTGATCACATGGATCTAAAGGAAGAGTAGTTATGGGAAGGGGGGTGGTACCGTTAGCGATAGCCAACTTGATCGAAGATTTGGATGCTAATTAAATGCCTTGGTAGGCTGATTTAGTTGATGACAATGGCATCTGGTCTCCGAATGTGTCAAGGTTTGAAGGTGCCATTAGGATCTAGGGATCAGTCGATTCATGAGGAATTGATGAAAGCATGTTGACCAATTGTGGAACCTGCGGCGACAGAAGAGGAAAACAACCCATCAGAGAGGAAGCCTTCAACAAACTGGTACTTATACTGACAAAACTGTTAGTTGCACCTCCTACTAGGGGTACGGAGCCGTTTGGTAATGGTGAATAATCAGAGGTGTAGAAAGACAACTGATCCAGTTTTATGACCTTTCCATCCAATGGAAATAGGATAATACGAAAGACAGTGGATACGATAGCCATCATGGCATATGTCCAACTGTGACCCAGCAATAGATTATAGTTGAGTTTTCGGTCTACAACTTCTACATCCACCATTACAGTTTTCCCAGCCAAAGTGATTGGAAAACTAGCTAAGTATCCTTTTGGGACAAAGGTGTGGCCGTCAAAAGCTTTAAGGGAGTTCGATGGCAGGGAGAGGGTTGGGGAACCCAAGGCAAGCCAACATGAAGCTGACATGATGCAGGTTGAAGCACCTTCGTCGATGACAGTTTGGTGTATACCTTTCCCTTTCGAAGTGATATGCACCTGAAATGCAAGCTGGTGGGAAAGGGGAGGTTTATACTTGTCCATGTCGAAAATGGTAAGCATGGAATCCGCAGGGTCAATACCCTTGATAGCTGAAAGCAAAGCTTTCCTTTAGCTGGGGCATGTATGTAATACTTCGAGCACCGACATAGCCGATGACACTTCCACCAAATCCTCTATGATGTTGTAGTGTTGGGCGGCACGTGCAAATTTGTTGTGCATTGTGTGTTGAAGTGCACCCTTGGGGGATCAAATTACAAAGTCCTCAACTGGCCTTTCAATTCGCAAATCATTGGGCGGAAATGGGTTTTGACCTGCGGATGATTTTGCTACCGGAGCGACAGGAGCTTCATAAGATTTGGCTCTAGTTGTTAGTTCTACCATTTCAAATGTGTAAACAGTAGAACTTCTTTCACCAACTGAAGGGTGTTGTGAACTGTTTCTGCCCCCGGACGTGGGTTGTGGTTGGTTGGCAATGAGATTTTGCTGCGGTTGATTAGGAAAAGGATTTCTAAGGAAAACAGATGCCTTACCAGAATCTTTCTTAGCAAGGTAATCTGTACATTCTTGAAGACACGAACAACGCTAGGTTACATGATCTTCAAGACAGAGTTTGCACGAATAGTTGGTGCCCTTATCCTTTTCCACATCGGTAGGTGCAGTGGCCTTCTGTTTCAAGTTGGGCTACTTAGATGACTACTCTTTAGAATGAGCAGTCTTGTTATGTTTCTTCTTGTTCTTGCTACTGGATTTCTATGTAGACTACATAGAGTTAATCGTAGTAGCAGGAAGAGCAGTTGTTTTGGTAGAGGGGTCCACTGCCAACTTGGAAATGGACCCACTAAGTTGTTTTACAGTGCTCATGGAGGTTGCACCGACGATCCCATCGGCATGTGCTCCAAGGCACTAAGTGGTGGGAGGATTGGGGTTACCGGGAGCATAGGTGATAATGTCGTAGAGAGTGCTATATTGTGAATAGATCAAATCTAAGTGTTGGGCACGACGTATGGATTTTTCCTCCGTGACCGCACCACCTAGAGTGACATCTCTAGCGATTTGTGGGAGTAGCGACTTACAGAACTAGTCTGTTAAGAGAAAATCAGGGATGGGAGCTTTGACTAACCTCTACCTATGTCTCCATTCATGGATATGATCGGAGATGTGGGTGGAGGTATCCTGGCGAAACGAAGTGAGGAGTTCCATCTCTGTCTCATGATGGATAGGTAACTGAAAGCGCTTTAGAAAATCCATCGCTAAAGCATCAAAGGTATTCACTGACGCACATGGTAACTCAATATACCACTTTGCAGCATTGCCAGTGAGGGTGCGGGGAAAAAGATGCAACTGGACATTGTCATCCACCATAGAGTTAGAAACACACCATAGATGGTATGTGGTGATGTGAGTGCTCGGATCCTCCCCTTGTTTCGTCGAATTTAGGAATGTCCGTCAGTATTTTATGCGGGATCGGCGACCATTGTAGGTTATGGTAGATGGGGTCGTTTGTCAACTTGTATAAGTTGGGGATATCTAATGTTGCCAAAATAGGCAAATTGTTGGGTGCCCTCGACTCGGAACACTATGATGATGAATGACCTGAGGAGCTCTGTGCCCCTCCCATCGTTTGGTTCCCCATGGTGTACATGGGCTACGTGGTGTAGCAGTTTCTTTGCGGTACGATGTTGTAAAGTGGATTACCATGAGAATTTTGATACTAGGGTATGAAGTTTCCCCCAGTATAAGCAGTGCCCCCTTGACTCATCTGAGCATGTGAGTAGGGTGCCCCCATGGTTTGGGTGGGAATCCCTTGCGGATTCCTAAGCAACACAAAACTAACCATATGGCTTTGATTGACAGAGGGAAAATTCATGTCAATCAGCATTGTCCATGCATGCCTGATAACGGCAGGGGGACTGTGAGATTCCCCGCCGCCATGTGCATATTGGGAACCGCCCTAGATGTTTGAATCTGGTGGTTATAACTGTGCATTAGTGGTTGACCTTGATTTTGGCAAACTGGGACCGCACCCATAGTGCCACATTGAGTGTTATATGGAGCACTATATGTGGCACTAGTCGAAGGTATGCTTTGATGTACCATAGGAGTGGAACCTGCCATTTGTTGGGTTGCGCTGATAGAGGGTGTTATGTGAGTTGTAGTACCTAGGACAAACGGGATTGTGGGGTTCCACATTGTCGGTCTTGTGATGACCGTCGACTGGGGAAGTGGTAGAGGACTCACAGTGTCTCTATAATTCCACAACCCTTGAGGTGTCAACTAAATAGATGGGAGAGTTTCTCCCAATGAAGAGTGAAGTACTGGTACGACGGGATCAATAACAAGATCCGATAAATTTATAAGCGAAGTGTTAAAATGAGGAAGAAATCCTTCCGTAAATAAATCCTTTGGCAAATCAGAATTGTCAGTCGTTCAGAATGATCCCATGTGCAATTTAGGAGACTGATCCCTCGAAGATGAGGAATCCAAGTCAGTGGATCTCAGAAGATCCTCCATAGTGAGTGGAGGAAGTCCTAACAACCGTTTGGATTGATGGTGAGGGCCGGATGTAGCCACAATGACTGGTAAATTTTATCAGATAAATTTTAAGTTGATATTCTTTAAGTCTCAAAAACGATATCACTCAGGTACCTAAAAATAAAAAATACACTAAAAATGACAATTAGCAAACAAAGTGAAATTACCTTTTCTGATAAACACCGATTATTGGAGATGAAACCCAGTCTCTCAATGAGTAATAGAGAAGGATACCCAAATGTACGGTTATGGTTACTTTTGAGCTTCGCCCGAACCTCAAATTGAGGGGCCAAGTACTCTCGTGAAGACAAGCACCCTCACAAAAAATGAAGACAAAGTAGGTCCGTTCGTTTGAGGTACCAGGACAACCTGTCCGAGTCACCTTAGGTAAGTACCTAGAAGTATTAGCCACTAGAGATGCCTCAAATCATAGACATTACCAGGGGGACATAGTCGTAGACAACATGCTGTGTGGGCAGGATACCTGAGTCCCCGACTCAGTTCCGAAATCCTCAAAGGGACCCCCGTTACACAAAATGCCCAAAGTAGTTCTAAAATAAGGTGGGCTACCTTCGATTACAATCTGATGTTGTCTCGTATTTCGCTCCAGTGTGAATGGAGTGGTCCTGGTAATATGAGTGCAAAAGGATTTTTCACTCTTTAATGACACTAGTTTGATTTTCAACCTTGGGTAGTTGACTCACTCTCTTATCCCAAGGTCCTAATCTGTCTAATGCTGGTTTTCTCAAAAAACAAGTATCTGAATGATTTTAGTGTAAATTTTAGTGTACTTTATTATTTTTCTTCGAAGGGGGTGTTGATGTATGAATATGATGAGACTCTTGACTCGATAAACTGTGTAGAACAATTCTTTGAAAAAAAAAATTCAATTTCTTATGCAAACAAGTATTATTCTACACATGTATTATTTCACATATTCATGTATTCGTCAGTGCATCTAAATTCATTCAACACTTTGCATAACTGAAATTTCCTTTTCTCAATATTCCCTAACAACTATTGAACCAAAACAAAGCAGCCTACAACTATTTCGACAAAAGGAGATATACAATCTATCAACTATTCTTTCAATAAAAATTTCTTTTATGAGAGAAAAATAAAGCATTTTCTTAAAAAATAAATTTTAAGACACCAAATTTGTTAGCATGATACTATTGCGGATCCTAATTTATCCCTTGGGACAAGTTTCCCCGCCTTTTGGTGCACAAGACCTCTTGAAAAACATGGAAATGGGTCACTAACACTCTATCTATGTGTAAACAGAGCTTTGGTTTGGCCACTAATGCTCCCTATGCACAGTCAAAGAGCTTTATAAAGCTCTGTTTAGACCAGCAACCTATGTTAGTGAGGGAAAGAGCTCAAAAATTGGGCTTCTGGGATCGGTTTCTAAAGAGAAAGCAACTTTGTAGGATGCAACAAGTTAGATGGTGGATCAAAGAAGGATATGAAGAAGCGGGAAGCTCATAGAAGAGAGAAGAGATCTGAGAGGAGTCCGGATAACCAGGAACTAAATATATAGTCCCCAGTGGAGTCGCCAGTTCTGCAATGGGGTAAAATGCACAGGATGAAAACTACCCTAGAAAGTCTTCTCAAGACTTCTGACAGACCGTAAGGTTATCTACAAAAGGTACCTGTTACACACATGTTCATCTATCTAACATATATTGACAGGATATGGAGAAAGGATCACCTTTGGTTCTTTCTAGATTCACTTGGGGATCTCCGTGCGGTAAGAAGAACTCCTCCTCAATGGCTCCAAGGTGATTCCTGCACAAAAAGAATGAAGCAAACAAATCATAGCATATACTTCTGACAATTAATGAAAGAATCTGTAACAAACATGTATAAATGTGTAACTTATCTACTCAACACAACAAGCATCAAAATGAACAAATAAATGCACAATATCACCGGCACTTTGAGTAGTGGAACACAACCACAGTCCTATATTTAGAAGAGTGATTACAACAACCCTGTTGTATCAGCCTTCCTTATCCCTTCTTCCTCTCTCTCTCCTTCTTTCAGCTAGCTCCTTCAAGAATATGACAATATCACAATAGCACCATGTACTATCCTTCTAAATGTTCTGACCGTTGTGCAATTGCCCTCTCATTGCTTATATAGCAATCGAATTAGGGCTACCCAACTCCACCTGTAGTTCATTGGGCTCCCTCTTTTACCAACTTTTTCCCATTTGCCTCCGTTTCCAGAATAGAATTTCTCCAAATATCTTGATTTTTGAAGTTTCCCTGCTTTTCTTGCACAAATTTAGGGAAATAATATCTATATATTTTATGGTAGATTCGTTGGCATAACCACTTGAGCATCACTAAAGTTCACTAACGCTCCCCTTGGTCTAACAACAGGAGTTAGCAGGCTGACTAACGCTCCTTTATGCTTGTAAACAAGCTTTATAAAGCAGGTTATCAGTGTACAGAGAGCATTAGTGTGGATTATGGGCCTGCAACTGTGGTCATTCTTTCAATCATCTTGTCTTTCTCCTCTGAGTTGATTAGGAGGTCAATTTTTCCTATAAAAAAGTGCCAGTGCAGCCCAAAGGTAGATCATAGTCAAGTTTATGATCCACGACTTCAATATCCACCATTACTGTTTTCCCACTCAGAGTGAGGGGTTAGCTAGCAAGGTAACCTTTTGGGATGAAAGTGTGGTTGTCAAATGCTTTAAGGGAATTCAACAGTAGGGATAGGGTTGGAGAACCCAAAGCGAGCCAAGATGAAGCCAACATGACGCAGGTAGAAGCACCTTCGTCGATGACAGTTCTATGTATACCTTTACCTTTCAAAAATATTTGCACCTGAAATGCAAGCTCGTGAGAAATAGTAGGTTTACACTTTTCCATGTTGAAAATGGCAAGCATGGAATCTTGTGGGTCAATACCACCAATGGCTGAAAGCAAAGATTTCCTTTGTGTCAGACATGTTTATAATACTTTGAGCACCGACATAGCCAATGGCACTTGTGCCAATTCTTTTACAATGTTGTAGTTTTGGGCAGCACATGCAGATGGATTGTGCATTGTGCATTGAAGTGCCCCTTTAGGGGGGCGAATCACAAGGTCAGCAACTGGCCTTTTGATATGCAAATCATTAGGTGGTGGTGGGTTTTGACTTGAGGAAGGTTCCTCTATATAAGCGATAGGCGCTCCATAAGATTTGGCTCTAGTTTGTAGATCTACCATTTCAAAGGTGTAAATAGTAGAGCGTCCTTCACCAACTAAAGGATGTTGTGAACCACCATTGCCCCCTTGCAGGGGTTGGGGTTGCTTTACAATGAGGTGTTGCTGTTGCTGAGTAGGGAAAGGATTATTCAGGATAGTAGGGGTCCTTCCGGTGTCCTTTTTAGCAATGAAATTTGTGCATTCCTGAAGACGCGGACAGAGATATGTCATGTGGTCTTGCGCATATATTTTGGAAGGGAATCAGGTGGGTTTATCCTTTTCATTTTCATAGGGCACAACAGCCTTCTACTTTGGGTTTTGTTTCTTTGTTGATTTCTCCTTCGAAGGAGTGTTCTTTTTCTTATTCTTCTTGTTCATACCACCGGTTTTTTTCATAGACCGCACAGAGTTTATCGCGGTGGTAGGAAGAGCAGTCAATTTGGTAGAGAGGTCCACTGACATCTGGGAAATGTGACCACTGAGTTGTTTTACAACAGCCCTGGAGGTTATGCCAATAATCCCATCAGCGTGCACTCTGGGGTGTTGAGTAACGGGAGGATTAGAGTTGCAAGGGGCATTGGGGATTACATCGTAAAGAGTGCCAGACTGTGAATATATCAGATCTAAGTGTTGGGCATGACCTATGGATTGGTCTTTTGTGACCGCACCACCTAAGGCGACATGTTTAGCAATTTGGGGGAGTAGGGACTTGTAGAACCAATCCACTAAGAGATAGTCTCAGAGGGGAGCTTTGACTAACCTCCACCTATGTCTCCATTCATGTATATGATCAGAGATGTGGGTGGCAGTATCCTGATGTAATGAAGTGAGGAGTTTCTTCCTAGTCTCATAACCAATGGGTAGTTGGAAGTGCTTTAAGAATTCCATTGCTAGAGCATCAAAGATATTTACTAACATGCGTGGTAACTCGATGTACCACTTGGTTGCATTTCCAGTAAGGGTGCGGGAAAAAAGACGTAACTAGATACTATCATGCATCATGGAGTTAGAAACACACCAAAGATGATAGGTGGTGATATGGGTACCTAGATCCTCCCCTTGTTTCTCTTCGAACTTGGGGATGTTTGTTGGTATTTTATGCGGGATTGGCGGCCAAAGTAAGTTATGAAAGATGGAGTCATTTGTAAATTTTTACAAATCGGGGATATCCAATGTTTCCAAAAAATGCAGAGTGTGCGATGCCCCTGACGAGGACCAAGGCAATGACATATGACTTGGGGATCCTTGCAGTCCTCCCATTGTTTGAGTCCCAATATTATACATAGGTTGCGTGGTATAGTAGCTGCCTTGGGGTATGCCATTGTAATGTGGATTTCCATTGGAATTGTGATGCTGGGGTGTAGCATTGCACCTAGGATAAGCAATGCTCCCTTGA
Source organism: Pinus taeda (assembly GCA_000404065.3). Lineage (NCBI taxonomy): Eukaryota > Viridiplantae > Streptophyta > Pinopsida > Pinales > Pinaceae > Pinus > Pinus taeda. The sequence goes on along the minus strand of APFE030173399.1, from coordinate 116,312 downwards.
CTCCTTTGAGGTTGTGGGTAGGTGTTGGCTTGTATGGGCCTGACCTAGGTTTAGAGGTGATTTATCCAAGCAAATATCGGTACTACTGGCCCTTTTGGCAATAGTCCATGAAGCGCGGACTAAGGTCTCACCTAAAGTAGTATGGGAGGGTGCTAGAACCAGGTTTCTACGCCCTTGGGATGACTGATGGGCTTCTGGAGGTTCTCGATCCGATCCGTCGTCATGTGCACTTACTATTCCTTCGCAAACTACGGTGCGGCTCCTGCACAGCCCTACTCGAGGCACAACCCGTATAATACCCAAGATCCTTGCTTATTAACCGATTACTTAACTTGTGTGTGTAAGATTTATGGTTATCACAGCATATTCAACAATCATATCAGTGTGCACAATCCATAAATGAATACAGACATAAAGAAGATAATACACAGCAAATACATAGTAATAGGAATCAACTTCTGTTTTATTAATCTTCAATATAGCTTACAAACTCGACACCTCCCTGTGCACTTAGCTGCGGACTCTACTAGGCCTCTGCGCACTCAGTTGCAGAGCCTCTTCCTACTACTATGACCTAAGACACTTCGAATCCTACCGTAAGCTTGAACCGTTCCTTCGCTAATCATTCTATCATATCCTCCTCTCTTTACAATTTAGAGCCTTGCTCTATTTATACAATCCCATGGTCCGCAGACCATGGGTAGGCCGACATGACTTTACATTACATTACATTACACTAGGGTGGACAAACCTATGACTTAACCTCTACTTCGCACTTTGCGCCCGCAATTCGTGGAGTCTTAAAAAATCCTTTGACAAAAACTTGGGCTTTGAGCCCCAAAACCTATTGTGGGGGGGTTCCATGCCCAACAGGCCCCCAACACAATCATCGTGACTCATCCTGAGTCACTCTACTGGTGTGGCAATCTTGGCACAGAGCCCCTCCAACTATTCCCGTACTACTCGGAGGTCTGCGGCACACTGCTCTGTTGTTTGCTAGACCTAATACATGCACTCTTTTGTTGCTTCTAAACCCCCATCTGATTCGTGTCCTTTCTTTGGTACTGGGTTCTAGTGCTTGTGTTTACAGTCCCACGCCCTTGTCTGACTCCTCGGGCCGGGAAGATTGTGCTTCGGTCAGTTAGTCAAATACTCGTCCCACCCATATAGGGCTTCAGGCGACTGCAGTTTACTTTTCCTGGTAAGGATTCTCCATTAATTTTAACTAGATGGACCACTCCTCCATCTGTGGCCTCCTTTACCACGTATGGTCCCAGCCAATGCATTCTGAATTTTCCTGGAAATTTTTCAAACTTACTGTCATACAGTAGCACTGAGTCATTTACCTTGAAGGTGCGCAAATTGATATGGCAGTTGTGGCAGGCCGTTTTCACGCTGCTTTTGTACTTGTTGATGAAATCTAGCCAAAAACTATTCTTCCTCGAGTTTTTCTAATTGCCTAAGCCTTTCTTCCAGATCTTCGCAGTGCGTCATGTCTGTGAGTGCTACTATTCATAGACTAGGTACAATGTATTCCATTGGCATGATAGCTTTCGTGCCATAGACCAACCGGAATGGTTTCTGTCCCAATAATTTCTTGCACATTGTCCTGTACACCCATAACACAGTGGGTACGTGCAGGTCTTAGTCGTTTCGCTGAGCTTTACATACTTTGGTCAGTGCAGTCTCCAGTATTTTATTGAATGCCTATACTGTTCCATTAGCCTGTGCGTGGTACGATGTACTTTTCTGATGATACACATGGAACTCTTCTCTAACCATGCTAATGGTTTCATTCAAGAAATGTGTTCCGTGATCACTCATTAAGATTTTCGAACGGCCAAATCATGTCAACACGTTTTCAAACAAAAACTTTGCAGTCGTAGCGGCCTTGCAGTCCTTGAATGGTTATGCTTCTGCCCATCGTGTCAGGTATTCCATCGTGGTGATGATGTAGCACACACCCATCTTTCCCTGAGGTTTGATTGGGCCCATGAAGTTGATCACCCATTTCTCAAATGGCTGCAGTGTCATTTGGGGATTTAGTGGCATCTCATCCCTCCGTGATGGTTTTCCCGTCCTTTGACATATATTGCAGGCCTTACAATGTGCTTTCGAATCCTAGTGCAGGGTCGGCCAGCATAACCCTGCAAGAAGAATCTTTTGTGCTGTTGGAAATCCTACATAGTGTCCTCCTGTAGCACCCCCATGTGCTTCCATGAGAATCTGACCTCGTTCAAATTCAGGTACATATCTTCACAATATCTCATCGTTTCCCATCTTGTAAAGGTGCCCCACAATGAAAAAAAAGTCCATCGTGTGCACCACCAATTTCTTCTTCTGTTGGATTGAGTACTCCTTTGGCACAGTCCCTGTTGTTTGAAAATGGGTTATATCTTCGAAGTGTCCATCCGCTATGTGCACTGCAAAGAGTTGTCATCAGGTAGTCCCTCCTCCAAATTTGTTGGTTCCTCGCCCGTCTCAATTCATGACAAGTGGTATGGTCCTGCATTTAATCATCCCGGCTTGACTATGACCTCAAAATCATATTCTTGAAATAGTAAAAGCCATCTGCATATGCGCCCCCCAACACAGGCTTGTTCACCAGCTATTTCAATGTGGAATGGTCGGTATACATCTTGAAATGTCCTCCCAATAAATAGTGTCTGTTTTTTTGGAGTGCGTACACCATTGCCAACCCCTCCCACTCAGTGATAGAGTAGTTCTTTTTTGCTTTGTACAATCTTCGACTTGCAAATGCGATTGGGTGATCTACACCCTCCACGCCCTCCTGTGTGAGTACGACTCCCAATGCAATACACGATGCATCAACATGTACATGAAATTCCACGTCCCATTTCGGGAAGACTAGGATTGGCACGAAGGCCAGTTTCCCCTTTAGGACATCCAAACTCTTCATGCAATCACCATTCCAGCAGTATGTAACATTTTTTTTCAATAGCGTTTCTATCAGCGCAGTTATCTGGGCATAACTTTTGATGAACTTCCTATAGTATCATGTTTGTCCCAGGGTAGCGCGCAGTTGTTTAACACTTCATAGTGCTTCCAAATTGAGGATAATGGAAATATTCGTAGGGTCCACCATTATTCCTTGTTTGCAGACCACATGCCCTAGCAGGTTTCCAAAGGGAATGACAAATGTGCACTATTTCAGGTTCAGTGCAATCTGGTGCCAGCGGCAAGTATCCAGCATCAAACGTAAGCTCGCTACATGGTGCTTAACTAATCCAAAAACAGTCCAATCATCCAGGTATACCTCCAAAAGCTTGTGGATGTATTCTTTGAACATGTTGAAAATGCAACAAGATGATGGAGCTTAGTGAAAAGAAGTCGCCTTCAGTAAGTGTGCCCGCAGGATATTTTTGGCGCAAAGTCTATTTTTAGACTATGTCTATTTTTAGAATATGGATCATGGTCTATGAGTTGCAGGATGCTATTTATGGATGATTGGTTATGTTGGTAAAAATAGATGGACCTCTATTTTTAGACATATGGGCGGAGTCTATTTTTAGACTGCCAGTCTAAATATAGAACAGTCGAATATTATTAGCTCTTAATAATATTTAGGCTATAAACATTATCTTATCCTCTTGCAACACTTCAGTTCGAGCTACGGATGTGGCACATGCAACTGACAGAAGGAAATATGCTTTTCTTATGGGTTATTTGAGCTATTGCATGAAGGAATTCAGTTAGAACTCAAGTGATTGATTTTTAGTGGAGTTGAATGAGGAGTTGATGGAGTTGTGTTCAGTTTGACTTAGTTGAACTAGTTGTATTTAGTCTAACTAACAAATACACTAGTGATGAGTGATGAGTGATGTGAATTAGTTATTAATTAATTCACTAATTATTAACTCATAAATCAACTAAGGAATACATCAGTTAACTTAGTGCATGGATAGTTCAGTGGAGACAAGTGTTAGAGATGAGTGAAAGGGCAAGACAACTGTTAGTTGTGACTATAGTTGTGCATGAGATTTGCACAATCAGTGGATTGATATTTCCAATGAGGATTGCGTAGTGTTACACAAGGGAAATATGAGTTTGGATCAGCCATTCTCAATCTATTCTCATGTAGGATTGTACAGTGGAGGCAGGCAAGCAGCGGAGGAGATTTGAGCCAGTGATTGATTCAGATCTGAGCTAGTTTTTGTGTAACAAGTGGAGATAGTGATGAGTACTTGTGAGGAGTATTATACTATGTATTGTTATATTTTCTCAATCAATATAATATACAAATAGTTCGTGGTTTTCAGTTGCATGCTTTCCCTATGATATACTGTGTTGATATGTGAGATTGATGCTTCAATGTGCGCATGCGATTGGTTCTTAATTCCGCAAAATTGATGATCAACGTAGAGGAGGTTATGTATTATGCATGATTTCACAAATAGTGTATAATCAGGATAATATCTGTGAATAAGTGTCATATTATTCAAAATTTCTATAGAATGTGGCTACCACAATGCGCGAAAATATAACTGTTGTATTCTTTACTCCAAACGGCATCACGGTGTATTAAAAGCATCCCCATTCTATTGTGAAGGTTGTCTTGCTCCTATCTTCTGGCGCGATCTTGATCTGGTGGTACCTTAAGAACCCATCCATGAACTAGTATGCTTCCTGACCACCAACATTCTCCAATACTGTAAATGGTATTTGAAATGGATCGTGTACACAGACGTGTTCAACTTCTTGAGGTCCACACATATTTTTATTTCACCCTACTATGTTTTCTCTTGTACTACCATAGGACTCACCCAATCGAATTCTTCCACTGGTTCAATAATTCTAGTTGTAAGCATTTTTTCTAATTCGTCGTGGACCATTTCTTTGTACTTTGGGTTCAAGTGGTATGACTGCTGGTTAACTAGCTTCGCGTCAATTTTCAGGTTGATCTTCATCATCCCTAAATCGCCAACAATCCCTTTTAAGTCTGTAGTTTTGGTTGGGAACGAGTCTTGGTATTCACGTAGTAACTCAAAGACCTTATTGACTATGGCATTATCCCAATAATCCCCAAACGTTGCGTATTTTGGTTCTACCTCCATTCCAATGTTGGCTTTCTTCCTCTTTAATGGCAGGGGGATGTCGGGGGCTTCAAGTGATGGTCCGTGAATCTCACGAAAGCCTTCTGTTTCTGAAATTTTAATATTTCATGGGTCCTCATCATCCTCCTCAACATTCATGTTATAACACTCCAGTACACTGCTTAACTGTGTCACCCATTTTGGTTGAAGTACTCCCATTGGCTCTTATGGTATTTTAAAGACAGCGGCTTTTACTGCTTGTAGTGCATCGTCAACAGTATCTGACCAACGATCTTCAAATGGTGAATGTTAACAAGAATCCCTCATGCAAGACATCCCATTCGCCCGTACCATGGCAGAGCTCCGTCTCTGTATACCAATTCATGGGTATGATGTCCAAGGTATGGTAGAATAAATGCACCCATTCAGGCTATGGCTCTTCCCCATAGGCCTTCGTCCATTTCGCGAGGTGCGTGCGTGGATCATCTCATTTGTCATATTTGTCTACTAATCGTAATTGTGGTTTTCCAAAATGTAGGTGCATCATCCTTCTACATCTGTGCTAGTCCTCGAAACTTCCTTGATGAGTACCCCACCATTGTGCGGGTGTTGTGTGCAGTGCCCATTTCAGCGCATCGAACCGCTGCTGTTCTGGTAATGCACTTCAAATTCTCAGAAATTCATCCACCACTAACAATCCATCATATGTTGGCATCTCCCTTTTTTCTGTTGTTATGCAACACAATGACTTGATCATCATGTTGCAATTCAGTGTTGTTACTTCGTGCAGCTGATTCTGCCACCGCTCTATCTCTTCATCTGAATCCGAAGTGTAGGAGCTTCCACGCTCCCATGAAATCCTTCCATCTATAGTTGGATTCACCCACTCCTCTCTTTGCATGGTTATCTTGTAAATACAATCGAGATCATCATCACTATCATCGTCGAGCACCGGTTCAGTGTATCGAACTCCTTCGGCTAGGTCTAGCGGTACTACCACGTGTACTTAATTTTCCTCAAATATCATTTTGTGCTTCTTCAAATCTATGACTTCATTCATAGTGATAGCCTAGTCTATTCCTAGTAGCATGGGATAGGGATTTTTGTCATCGATAATCTCTATCAGTTCAAAATCCGCCTACTTGCTCATGCCTTCAATATCAACTGTTACCCCTTGCAATCTTCCCATGGGTAGAATCTTCTGTTGGTTCACCATTCGTAACTGAATAGGGGACCATTGTAATGAGGGTCTGCCCATGCGTTCCCATGTTTTCTTTGGTAGTACATTCGCATCTGAACCTAGATCCAGGATTACCTGATCCATTTCATGCTTGCTTATTTGTGCAGTCAACCTCATCTCCCTTCCTGTGTGTAATGCATGCTTTCCGAGTTTTTAGACCACGCGCGGTTCTCCTGACCCCGTGCACCTAGTGATAAGTTCCTATAGCCCTTTAACTACCTTGTTTTCACGCAGAAGTTCATGCATGTCTATAGAAATTTAGTGAGCCTTGAAGGATCCATCCCTAGTTCTAGTTGATCCTTACTACCTAAAGTGGAGGCCTCCATGAAGCTCTTCTTAGCTTCCATGAATGTCTCCTTCACATGGTCTAAGTCAAACTTGGGTTCCTTTGTAGGAGCCTTGTGAACCCACTCACTGTCTTCTGGCTGCTTCCCTTTTTCATCTGTTGTGGCCATACTGCTCCAAAGCATCATGTTTACATTTGGGACTTCTTTGCATGGTTCATACCTCATCATTTGTAAATTCTGGGTTGGAGGGGGCTGGAGTACCCCATTTTCGTGCATCTTCGCTATCAGCGAAGGGTAATCTTTTGCCTCGTGATCAAACTAATTATAGTACCAACATGATATCCTAGTCAGGTTTGTACAATCGTGAGCATAATGCTCTGGCCCTCCGCAATTGTAACAAATTATCTGTCCACGACCCTTTCCTGGTCCCATTCCACCTCGACCCCGATCGTGCCCCTGAAACCTAGTGCACGCCATCCCTATATTTGGGTCGAAGGCTCGCGTTTTGGTCTACACCCTATAGGCAGGAGTCTGATCCATCATTGGTTCATAGCTTTAGTAGGTGCGCTCGTCATGGCCTACCGACCTGCAGAAATTACAAAACAATTGCTGGGACGTCTGCGTATACTTCTGCAACGGATGACAATTATCCGTGGTATGTTTTCCACCTATCCAGTAGATTGCACACCATAATGTAGATGTCGTGCTTGGCCCCACCTGTGCCTCCAATCTTAATGGCATTGGCCCTCCCCCTGCTAAGTATTTTGTGAACAATAGACAGTGGTCCTTGCTGTGCCCTTGGCTCTTGAATTTTATGCACCATACTTCCTCGTGCACCTTCGGCCGCGTTGTCCTGTCCTATTTCAAACTTTACATCTCCAGACACAGATTCTATAGTTGCGTGTGGATTTTTTGGACTCCCAACCCAGGGTCTTGTATAGGGGTCTCATGCAATCTCATTTCCATCTCCAATGCTTCGACCTAGGTGGAAAGTTTTTTCTGTGACAACATTGTCCTTAAGTGTGGTGTAAGTGAGGCCACAAATCATGCGCGATGCTTTGCATCTATTAAAATCATATTGGCTTTGTGGATTGTACTCTTCAGCCTTTGGTCCAGAACCTAGGGGGTCTCGCACGTGAGCATCATGATCTCCTTAAACCCGATGATTGATTGTGTCTCTGATTTTGTCTTGTTGAATTCCCTGTTCAGCACGGTACGGATCTCTGCAATTCCTGCATTTGGGTGGTCATTAGAATGCTTGATACACCACATTAATGCGTGATCTTGTAGCACACTCACCAGCATAGAATTTTTAATATTATCATCCATGACGCCCTGTGCTTCCCATACTGCTCTTACCATGAACCAAAATTCGTTCGGATCTTCATTTCCTACTCCTCTAAACACCGACAGTTTGATCGCACTCGCTATACTGAACTGTGGTGGTGGCAGAGGTGGAGTGGGTGGAGATGGAGGAGAGGGAGGTGAAACAGGTGGCAGTGTGGGTGGAGGTGGTAAACATAGAATTCTCTGTCTTATCAAACTAACCTTACTTCTCGAAGAAACTTTTGTGAGCTCCTCCTCGCTTTCCCGCAAGGGTGAAATTAAGGGATTGTTTTCCAACTCCTCACTACTTCTGCTTCTATAGATCTTTCTGCTTCGCGTAGTCCCAAACATTAATTTATTCGCATAACCCGATTTTCACACAATAGCATCTTAATCCAAGTGTTCAAAGATTTAATATACTTACCTCATGGTCCCTTGAGAAAACATCACTCTACCTCACTGTAGCTGATGGACGTGTCTACCGCAAACTCAGTGATAAATCCTCCTATTATTCAATCGAGCTAGTGGTCCACAGCTCATGCTATCTTCTCTTCTGAGGCTTCTAGTCTGTGCACTAGTTTCAAAGTCCACACTATTGGTTTGTTGAGCCTATACCTCCCCTGGCTGTCTGTTAACTTTGCAATCCACTCATACAGCTCAGACGGAAAAGAGGCAATGAAAATTTCATGGATTTCAGTGTACAAGTAGCGATCCAACCACTGTTCCTTAGATACTCATGGATTTCTATTTTCCTATGTCGCGAACTCATGAATTTTCTTTTCCAACCACTCTTCAATTTCTTTCTTTGTAGGATTCCAGTGGCACAACATCAGACATCCTTTATGTAGATCCTAGTCCTGGCAACGGAACCATTTGTTGGCTTGTATGGGCCTAACCCGAGTTCAGAGGTGATTTATCTAAGCAAATTTTGGTACTACTGGCCCTTTCAAAAATAGTCTAGAGAGCACAGACTGAGGTCTCACCCGAAGTAGTATGGGAGGGTGCTAGAACCAGGTTTCCACACCCTTGGGATGTCTGATGGGCTTCTGGAGGTTCACGGTCCGATCCATCACTACGCGCACTTATGATCCCTTCGCAACGTGTAGTGCAGCTCCCGCGCAACCCTACTCGGGGTGCGACCCGTATAATACCCAAGATCCTTGCTTATTAACTAATTACTTAACTTGTGTGTGTAAGATTTATGGTTATTATAGCATATTCAGCAATCATATCAATGTGCACAATCGATAAATGAATACAAACATAAAGAAGATAATACAAAGCAAATACGTAGGAGTAGGAATCAACTTCTCTTATATTAATCTTCAATCTTGCTTACAAACTCGACACCTCCCTATGCACTTAGCTACAGGGGTCTACGCACTCAGCTGCGGACTCTACAAGGCCTCTGTGCACTCAGCTATAGAGCCTCTTCCTACTACTACGACCCAAGACACTTCGAATCCTACTCTAAGCTTGAACCATTCCTTCACTAATCATTCTATCATCTCCTCCTCCCTTTACAATTTAGAGCCTCGCTCTATTTATACAATCCCATGGTCTGTGGACCACGGGTAGGCTGACATGACTTTACATTACATTAGGGTAAACAACCCTATGACTTAACCTCTACTTCGCACTTTGCGCCCGCAATTCGTGGAGTCTTACAAAATCCATTGACCAAAACTTGGACTTTGAGCCCCAAAACCTGTTGTGGGGGGATTCCATGCCCAATAGTAGGGTTCCCTCATGGATTGGGTGGGACCTCCTTGAGGATTCCCGCCCACCACAAAACTAACAATATGTCCTTAACTGATATAAGGAGTGCTCCTATCAATCAGTGACTGACCATGCATGCTTGAAAAAGGAGGGGAACTGTTACATTCCCGATTAGTATATGCATATTGTGAGTGCCCCCAAATACTTGAATCTAGGGGTTAAAACTATACAATGGATGCCAATGATATTGTTGGTTGAAGGGACCCACACTAATTATGCTATATTGAGTGTTATAAGGAGCATTGTATGTAGCACTTGTCGAAGGTATAAAGTTTAACACTAAGGGTTGGAGCCCGGCATAGGCTGGGTTCCACTTGTGGAGGGTGTCATGTGAGTGTTTGTACCTAGGAAAAATTGGATAGTAAGGTTCGCCATCAATGGTGTGGTGGTGAATATCGACTAGGGAAGCGGTGGGGAACCAAAAGTGTCCACAAAGTTCTATGACCTGTTAGTCATCGACAGGATGGATGGAAATGTTCCAACTGAAGACACAAGGGGTACGCTTGCCACGTGAACCAAGAGTGGGTCCAACAGATTTGTGATCTGAGGGTTGTAGGGAGGAAGAAATCCTGCAATGAAGAAATCCTCCAGTAAACTTGAATTGTCGGTTGTCCAAACAGATTCTGTGTAAGATCTTGGAGGCTGATTTCCTGAAGATGGGGAATCCAATTCACTGGAGCTCGACGAATCTTCCACAATGAGTGGAGGAAGTCCTAACAATCGTCTATATTGATGACGAGGGTCGGATGTGGCCACAGTGATCGTTAATTTTTATCAATAAATTTTATCATGATATTCGTTAAAGTCTCAATGATAACACTCGGGTGCCTAAAAAAATAAAAAATAACACTAAAAAATACACTAAGTGAAACAATCAACGAAGAAAGGGAAATGACCCTGTCTAATAAGCACCAATCACTGGAGATGAAACCCAGTATCACAATGAATAACAGAGAGGTCTATCCAAATGTATAGTTATGGTTACTCTAGAGCTTCACCCAAACCTCAAATTGAGGGGCCAAGTACCCTCGTGAAGATGAGCACCCTCCCAAAAACTGAAGACAGAGTAGGTCCGTCTGTGTTAGGTACCATGCAAGCCCTTCCCAGTCACCTTGTCTAAGTCCCTAAAAGTGTGGCCACTAGGGATACCTTAGATCACAGACACTACTGGGGGGGACATAGCCGTAGATAGTATGCTATGTGGGTAGGATACCTGAGTCCCCGACTCAGCTCCAAAATCCCCGAAGGGATCCCTAATACACAGAATACCCAAAGGAGTTGTAAGCAAAGGTGTGCTACCTGCACTTACAATCCAATGTTGTCTCGTATTTAGCTCTGCTTTGACTAGAGTGGTCCCGATAGTATGAGTGCAGAAGGAATTTTCTCTCTTTTAATGACACTAGTTTGGTTTCTAATCTTGGGCACTTTACTCACACTGCATATCCCAAGATCCTAGCCTGAACTAATGCTTGTTTTCTCTATAAAGAGTTATTGATTGATTTTAGGTAAATTTTATTTGTACTTTTTTAGTGTCTTCGGTAGGGGTGTTGACGTATAATATGTGATGGGACTCTGACTCAAAAATCATGAAAAATACAATGCTTGAAAATATTCAATTCGATGAAATAAGTTGTATTCTACGAGTGAGAGTCTTTCATACATTCATATTTGTTCCATGAATCCTAGTTATTATAACACATGCATAACTAACAAAAATCTTTCCAATGCTCTCTAACAACTATTTGAAACCAAAATAAAGCAAATTTTAACTAGCTAAGCAGAAGAATGAATAAACAAATGTTGAATTTTCCTTTATAAAAACTTTTTAAGGGAAAAAAACTATTTCCTAAAAAAAATATTCTTTTAGGACACCGATCTTGCTAACAAAACTATAGTTGCATATCCTTTTTCAGTCCATGAGCACGTTTCCCATCCCTTTGAGTTTACAGACACAGCTACATGTCAAAATTTTGGTGACTAATGCTCTTTAGTAGGATCCATAGAGAGTTACTGGTCCACTAACGCGTTGTTTGCATAGACACAGAGCTTTATAAAGCTCTGTTTGCTCTGCTAACCTATGTTAGTGTGGAAAAAGGGTTCAAAACAGGGCTTTGGGGATCATATCCAAGACTGAATGTATGAGAGAAGAATGCAACAAGGTCTTGATGGGCTAGAAAAGGAATATAGAAGTATGGGGAGGCCTAGGAGGAGGAAACTAAGAACTGTCTAGTGAACCGGGAACTAAATGTATAGTCCCCAGCAAAGTCGCCAATTCTGCTATAGGATAAAATGCACGGTGTATTGAGAATGGAGATACCCTCAAAGGTCTTCCCAGGACCTTCGGTAGACTATAATATTATCTGTAGTAGTCATAGAGTTACATGCATGATTATAAATAATAACTAACTATCAAAGCAAAACATATTGATTACCTCAAGCCTCCGTGTAGATTTGTTGGAGAGCGCAATGCAACTAGGTGGAAGTCCCCTGATCTGGCTCCAAATCAAGTCCTACACATAGAAGAGACAAGCACAATCACATCATACAACCTTGATAACTAATACAAGAATACATAAAAGACATATAGTTATACATAACTAAGCTACTCATGCTAAAAGGTATTGGACAAACAAGTAAATGAATTATAGTACCAACACCATGGAGTAGACAGTACAACTGCAGATCTATATTAATGTCAGAAGAGTGATTACAACTATCTGTTGCATCATCCTTCCCTTACTCCTCTAGCTTCTCTCCCTCTCTCCCTTCTTACCAACTTCTTAGGCTTAGATTTGAGACTGTGCTCGACAATCAAGTAAGCTATCCTTTCAAATGATCTGACCTCTTTCACCATAGCCCTAGATTTGCTTAGGTAGCAATTGAGTTAGGGTTTCCAAGTTCCTCCATGAGTCTCTTAAGGTAAAATCAATGATGTTTCCATGCTTTTCAGCTCTTTCCCATTTCCCTCTTTCATTAAGATTTAGAAATCCCACAAATAGGTCAAACTTTATATGTTTCCTTGCTTGTTTGAGTAGATTTAGGAGGGAATATAGAGATATTTAGGAGCCAATTTTCTCCTTTGACCTCTGGATAGTCATTATGATCCACTAATGCTGTCCCTGAACCAACAAGTAGAGTTAGTAGGGTCTCTAATGCTCCCTTAGGCTTACAGAGAAGCTTTATAAAGCATGTTTTCAGTTTTTAGCCAGCATTAGTGTGGAAATAAGGCTTGTGATCTTGGTCTTTTCTTCAGCTATCATGTCTTTCCCCTCTGAGCTGATGAGGGGGTCATTTTGTTGTATAACATGTAGACATCAATGACAGGTAACC
>APFE030173399.1:57745-87307 GCA_000404065.3 Pinus taeda | reverse complement strand
TGGCGTCGTTCCCAACGAGGGAGGATTGATCCCCTCATTGGTTCGGACACGAGCTCGTGCTTCTCCTTTAAGAGGATCTTTCCCAGAATACAAATGTAACAGCTGGATTTATTCTATCACAAGATAAGCTACTTGTTTGGTTTAATAGTCTTGGAGAGTTAATTACTCACCTACTCGAAGACACTAGCCTGATCTATGTTGGTGCTTCAGAGCCCTAGAAAATAAAAATTTCTAAGTTAATTTTACTTTAAGCGTTGATTTTAATGGTTGTTCTTTAAGACAAAGGTGATGGAGATGAAACTTGATGGTGTATAGACTCGACTCCAATTCTCTAAAAGATGCACCTAATATGATTTGATAATTTTCTCTTTTCAATGAATGTTCTAATTAAGAGAGTTGAGAGAATGCAATCTTTTCAATAAAAACAAATTTCAAAAGACAATCAAAGAAACAATTCTCTTTATCTTTCAAAGCGCACAAAACATGACCACTCTTTACTTTACGAAAAAATTCCTTTCTCTTTCAAAGACGTCAAATACTACTCTAAAGCAAATTTTGCAAAGGAGATCGTTGATATTTTCCTATTTAATAAAAGCATGTAAAACTAATCTAATTAAAGCAATTTCAAGATCTATGAAAATCTATGAAAAATCACTCAAAGCAAATAAAGGAAATTTACCTAATCTTTCACTAACAAGTAAATCTAAGAAGCAAAAGCTTACTAGGATGATTCCGGGATGTTTTACTTGGCAACAATCAGTCCAAGGACTAGTTTATGCAGAATCACAAACTAGTCAAAACAAAAACTCAATCTCTTTTTATTCTTTTTGAAAATGAAATTCACAACTTTAAATGAACAAGCTATATCGAAATTTTGCAAAGAGGCAACACAAAGGTAGGTCGCTCACTCGGGTAGACTTTACGACTGGTCTGACTCCTAAGAAGACTGAGAAAACCAGAGATATCTAAGGCTTTATGACTTCTAAACCCAAAGTCACTACAGGACCAATTATAAAAACCAAAACCTAAGGCTAAAATCTCAAGGAATTTCACTAAAACTATCAACACTAATGGAAAAAATATAGGTGAAGGTTTCTGACAGTCAACAGTGGTTCTGGGCAGAAAAAACTAAGAAAAACAAATTCAAAAGGAAGAAACTGATAAAAAAGGGAAATTTTCTAAATTTTACCAGGGTACGCAGGCAACCTGTTTAACCAGGTGCGTGCCCGCTCTGTGTACACAGATACAGTGCGCACAAGTACGCACTGTGTCTAACTCAGAGGGTGCGTACTACTACAAAATGAAGAAAAACTAAATTCTAACTCGACTCTAAGCTAACCCACCCAAAAACACATTCAAGCAATCAAAAAACAAAAGAAAAAAGACTCTTTTCAGATCAAAGTAACACTCAAAGGAAAAATCAATCACATCAATGGATTCCCCAGTGGAGTCGCCAATTTGTCATGCGGAAAGAGTTATTTTTGCTGACAAAACTAACTTCCCTAGGAGTCTAAGACTCTCTAGTGACAAACAAGACAATTAAGAGCAATCCTTCTCTAAACATACATTATTCTATGAGAAACCAAGTGTTTTTCGATCCTACCTCAAGTCCAACACTTGTTGTAGCAGTCCAGCCTCGTCAATCCAGATGAGCTCCTCCTTCACTTTGAAACCTGCATACACTAACAATCAAACGATTACATAACACCTGAATATTCCATAAAACAAAGCATATTCAACATATAGACCAAGGAGTATATGAAACAATTCATTAACAACAAATCTTTGAGAAGAATGGACTTATTTGTATTAAGGAAACAAAAAAGAAACCATTACAACCTGAGCCTTGGTGTTGTGCAAGTTCCTCCCAGGGTCCAGCAAGAGTTTTCCTCTACTTTGACAAGCTCACCCACTTCCAATATGACAACAAGAAAGGATGGTAATCTCTCCTCACAAGTTTACAACGGAAGTCCTAATTCCAGCAGCATCTACCCTTTGGAATGTTCAGCTTTCAACCTCCTCTCCTTTGGCCCAATGCCTGTATTTATAGTATTCTAGAGGAGCTTATTCAGTTCCAACATCAATGGGATACTCCCTCTTTTGGATGGGGTAGCTCCTTTCTTGATGGGATAAGCTCCTCTATCATAGGGATGCATGAACCATCTGGAGGCGCTCAATACACGTCAAAAACTCTTCTAGAAGGCTCTAGAAGTGACCACAAGTAACTTTTTAAAGATGAAACTCGCGCCTTTTGACCTTTTCAGGGGTACGCACCCAACCTTTAGCTTACAGAGCGTACAAGTACGCAGGTACAGTGTATTTGGAGTGCATACACGCAGGCAAGGTAGAGAGAAACTGCGTACCCAGAGATAAACATGTTTTTAAGTGACTTTCTCTCTTTTTGAAGTTTGACATGAAGAGCAGAGGTATGAGGCTTGACAAGGAGGATAATATGACTATTGATGGAGCCATATTAACTGCAGATAGTCATGGTGACAAATTTCAATGTAACATGCTTTATAAAGCTTCCTATCAAAGCTAAGGGTGTGTTAGTGCATAGGGTAACTCTGTTTGTTACCTTAGGCAGGGCATTATTCAACCTAATTAAGCTTGTACGGGTCAAAGGAATGAGTTGACCAAGAAATATCCCAAGATTCTCTCCTATGTCAGCTCACAAAAGCAAGGAAACATCATAACTCGACTTGTTTGGAGGAACTACTAATTGCTAATGGAGTCTACACACGGGAAAGAGCATAAAGGCATGGAAACATCACTGCTTTTTTCTAATGGAACTCATGAGGGATTTGGCAAGGCTTATCCTCTCATGCTATATATGAGAGGCTAGGTCCATTGTGGAGAGGGTCGAAACATTTGAAAGGATTTCCTATTTGACTGTCAAGCATAGTCTCTGACTAAGGCATAGAAAGAGGTGGTGGGCTCCAGTATTGCAACAATAATGTTGCAACTCCTGGGACTCCCTTCTTTACTTTTATCAACTCGGTAGTTCGTAACAAACTTGGAAGCGACAGTGCTATATGCACAGGTACTAGCTCTTGCCGCGGCTATCACTTGATTAGCTAGCACAAGTCTACTAGGAGCTTAAGCCAACTTCTATGAGCTCTTAGAAGAAGCTTTTAACTGTGATGGATGAAAGCTAACTCAGAAAGAAACTGAAAGCTAAAAGGAAATGCAAACCCTAGCAAACCCTAGTTTTATCGGCTAACCCTACTGGTGCAAGAAAAGAGATGAAAGCGATGGAAATGGATGCCATTGACTTTTAGAAAGGTAAAATGCATGTGACTAAGCTACTTCTACAATAAAATCTGGAAAAAAAATCTTTGTATTTTTGAGTAAGTTGTCAGAATTATTATGCATGTGCTTTAACTGTTTTTGACTATGCAGAGGGTGATTGGCGAAAGGAAATTCTTGCAGGAGGTTGGGAAGGTGAGAATAGGGCCTAAGGGGTCCCTAGCACCCTTCCAGAGAGTTTCACAGTGATTAGATCTCAAGAAACTGCTTTCGTGAGCTTCTACAGGAAGTCTGCAGGGGTTCTACAGGATGTTCTGTAGGTTCTACAGGATGTTTCTACAGGATGTTCCAAAAGGGAATTTTGAAGGGTTGATGGTGGAAAAACGGTGGGAAAGTGGAAATGGAGGTTGGATAAGGATGTTGAGGGGTCTAGGACCTGGTGAATGAGGCTAAGGAGTGATTAAGGTGATTGGATTTGTTCGAGGATGGAGGGAGAAATGATGCACAAGAATGTAGAAATTAGGGCAAGGTGAGGGAATGTGGCAAATGAGAGGCAAGAATATGAGTTAGAGGATGAAGAAGGTTGCATTGATGGGTAAGGGTAGGGGAGGAGGTATCACAGGTGCTCTACATGTTATTTTCCAAAACTAATCAACAAAGACTAAGAAAACCAAAGATCTAGCTATTTTGACCTAATTTGACTTAGAAACCATAAGAATGATGAACAAAATTTTATTGGCAGAAAATCATGTAAAAAAACTATGGAAACCAAGCAAGAATGGATCTAAGCATGTAATCACAACTGGTACCAACTTTTGCAACTAAGAATCTAACACTATAAATTGCATGAAGAAGCAAGAACAACGTTTTTACGACAACAAGGACACCTTGGTCTCAGCTCATGGTCCCAAGGAGGGAGAGGTGAGATCAAGGGTTGCTTGATGGACTTTTTCGAAGATATTTTCTATTACCAACCTGTTAAATCACTTGAAACATGAAAAACTATTTCATTCATTGAGAATGAACTAAATAACCAAGCAAGATTGTAACCTACTAGCATAAATTAATTGAAGGCAACAAAACCATATAACAGTACACAGAAGAGGTCCTGCCACTTGGGTGGGGCCCAACCCTTAGAGCTACAAGCTCCTAAGAGGAAGCTCAGAGCTCAAGCAAAATGAAACTAATCTCCATTATTCAAAAAATTACCATGTCACAAAAAATGTTTACAGCAAAAGCTCCAAAAGTGAGCAAAAACAGAGCAGCACTAGAGTGCAAAATACAAATGTTCAAAAAGTAACCTACGAAGGCTGGAAGCCTTCCTTATTATACATTACGAGGACCTCTGGTAGCCCTCCTTAACTCAAGGGGCTCGGCTGCTCAAACTGCAAGTAATCAGTCACTTTACAAAAAGTTGCATGGCTGCCCTTGGGATTCATCTTCGATGGCCTGCTGAACTCCAAGCTAATGGTGGAGAATTTTAGGAAGGGTCCATTTAGTGCAGGAGACACCCTTCCTACGAATCCTCGACCTTGTTCCCTCATGTTTGGCTGTCAACTAGCTCATAAATGCTTGATCTTGGTCCAAAAGTTGTCCAAAAATCTGCAATAACCACGTATTAGCCTCCATGGTCAAGTGACTATTCTCATTCATTCAATCAACATAAATATACTCAAAAGCATGCATTAAATATGAATAATGGTGGATTAATCATGAACAATATGCAATAATGAGCCCAATAAGTTACCCATTTTTGGGGCTCATCAAGAGGTTAAGGAGGGAGAGAGAGAGAGAGGAGCCGAAAGAGTAAGGGAGGGTTGATACAACCAATGGTTGTAATCACACTTTTCTACATAAATATAGAACTGCAATTGTTTTTTCCACTCTGTGATGTTGGTAGTGTAATTTGTTTACAAATTTATGCAATGTTGTTATTATGAGTGGCTTAGATACATGTAATTAGATATATTTATATGTTAATGCATTGTTTTTCAAAGTTATATGTTGTGATATTACGCTTGTCTTATTTATGTGCAGGTTTTGATCTGGAGCTAGCTAAGGGGTCTTTTGCCTTGCTACTTTCTACTATCCAGCAACACCATGCCAAGACTTGAGGTAATAAGTCCTTCTTCCTGCTTTGATTCTCATTTGTTTTACATAGATATGCATGCATATTTGTGACAGTTGCAGCTAATCTGACTATCTGCTAAGGATCCTGGGAAGTTCCTTGAGGTTTTCTACATCAACAAACACCCATGCATTAATCTATATAGCAGCGGTACACATTTTCTCAATGAAGCGATCAACACGCTCATAGAAGAGTTCCAGGTTTACCATCAAAAAAGTACACCATATCACCCTCAGGCCAATGGAATAGTTTAGACTTTCAATAAGATATTGGAGAATGTGACAATGAAGATTTGCAACAGGTAGTGAAATGATTGGGATGTGTGCGTACCAGCGGTGTTATGGGCATATAGAACTACTTGCAAAAACCTAATAGGTCAAATGTTTTTCCAATTGGTTTATGGTGTAGAGGTTGTCATGCCAATGGAATATATCGTGCCGAGTCTACACATAGAAGCTTTCACAGGAATGACAGACCGCAGAGCCTTAGAAGAACAACTCACACAACTAATGGAGCTCAAAGAAGATAGGTTTTTCGTTGGATTCCATCAGTAGGTTTAGAAGGAACGCAAAAAATATTAGCATGATTGGTAAACCAAACTACGCACCTTAAAGGTAAATAACTTAGTTTTATTATATGATACAAAGTACGATAAGTTTCCGGGAGATTTTCATATGCACTGGCTGGGGCCACATGTCATCAAAGAGATTATCAATGATGGCGCAGTTCAGCCTGCAACATTGAATGGAGAAAAATTTCTGGGAAGGGTAAATGGCATTTGGTTGAAACCATACATAGAGGATCCGCCCCAATGACTGCATGACAGTAGGACATTCTTAGCACTCCAGGTAGCTACAAGGGAGCGCAGGACTATAAACTACACTACCCTACATGGAAACTGTTAGGGGCTAATGTTCACCTAGTGGGCTAATTTTCCATGGTTTTTCCACAAAAGAGACTTGCCAATTTCCAATTTTATAAAAGACGCTTTGCCCAAATTTTAGAATATAAAATTATTTTACCTTAAAAATTGCCAACATTATATAGAGACTATATATAAAATCATTATAAATTTTAATAATTTTACAAATATATCAATAAACATTTTATAGTTTTCATATTAGGGATTAGTGATATTAGCCAATGTTTTTAAACTTCAATAAAAAAATTCCATCCTTAAAATTTTCCTTGCTACTCGGTTGGTGGAACTACGTGATAGAAGGGTTATGTGGAAAAGGTTAGTGTCGCAGTATCAAAAGGTGCATGAAGGTAGTTGTGCTAGGAGTGGATACAACGAGTAACACAGCCAAAAAATGATAGTTACCATCGCTATTCATGATTTGACAGCTAGGAGATAGTTAAGAGGAGCGGGGGTAGCATTTAAGGAATTTAAGGCTAAAATCTTTGAAGATCTGCCCCCAAATCAGAATTTATGGATGGAATTTTGGGGGAATGATCAAATTTGAATTCAAATTTACCTATAAATTACGCATGGCTATCTAGCAAAGAACACTTTGCATCCTTAGAATTTTTGAGCTATGTTGTATGTTGTTTATGAATCCTTGGGTTTCGTAGATTTGGTCGCTATCTCAGTGTTTGATACTTTACCTAAGGAAACCCAACAGTTTATTCTCAGCACCATGTCTGGACCAGGTGAGACTGCAAGCACCGGAGGAACTATTTCCTCCGAGGAAATGGATCTAGAAGTTGTAAGCATGGAGGCTCCGGCTCTTATGCCTATGGTGCTGAGATCGCCTAAGCCAAAGCCTACACTATTGTGTGAGAATACCAAGCCTAAGAAAGAAAAGTAGAAGAGGCCAGTGTTAGTGTGTGAGTCACTGAGGAAGCACTTTGTTACCCAGGCTCAGAGGAAAGATAAATAGTGGGCAAAGGATAAGGGGAAACTTGTGGATTTGGATGTGAAAGAGGGCGCAGAGGATATACATTCTGAGGGTGTGGAGGCCATCTCCAAAATGTTGGATTAAATCCCTCCACGAAAGGGAAAGGTGAAGGTCACTTAGGACCCAAATGCAGGGAAATTCTTCATAATTATGCCCCTGCTACCAGAAGGCATCACCTTTGAAGGCCCACGCCTGGCATGGATTCCACATTTGAAAATGGAAGACTGGTATTTGGCGGACCATAAGAGGTTCCCCCACCTCATGACGGAAAACTATATGAATCAAGTGTACTATAAATAATCTGTTGTCACTGTGCTGGAGCTAATTGAGTGGATTCATAGAGTGAATCAGTCTAGGCTATTGAGCCTGCTATGGGTGCCCCACTACCACCACTCCAAAATCAATTTCATCGTTATAAGAAATTGCTGACCCTAGTACATGATGGATGTTTGTGGTTGAGCGCACCAATCCCAATCACAGACATGATGATCCATTAGATCACACTCTTGCCACATTCAGGCTTGAATCTGGCCAAGGAGTTTTGTGAAAAAACCAGTGAGCTCGTCCTAGCAGAAAATATGACGGAAAAGTTCATGCTAGTTAAGAAGTCGCATGGGTACTCCATCACATCTATCCCCAACCCTGTGGTGCAAGTTTCTAGATAGATCGTCATGGGTAAGGTCATGAGGAAATGTCGCACGAATGAGGTTCCGACCCTATTAATTTCATTAGTTGCATAGTGCGTGGAAGGCATGCAGTTTAACTAATCGCGCTACCTATGCATTGAGTTCCTTGCAAATTTTCGCGAGGCTTAGGATGAGAGAAAAACCTTCCGCTACATGTGGTTTTTGCTCTCCATCATGCTATTAGCTTGGGAGTTGTTGGTGGATAGCCAGTTTCCTCCCTTGGAGAAAGGATTGCAGGAGACTGCATAGTTTTCCTCCCTTTGGGCCACAAAAGACTCTGAGCGGGTCACGGAGACCAACTTTTTTTGGGTGTTGATCGAGGTGAGCATTCACATAGCCATCAACCAGAAGCCACGGTTGTCCCCAACTGTGTTTGAGTAGCTATCAGAGTACGCGGAGTTTAAGGTAGATTTCCACCGCATGTACATCAAGGCACAGAAGGATCCACAACAAAAGTGGTTTGATTTGCATTATCTTGCCACAGACGATGTTATTCATGAGATTATCAAACGATGGCTAGAAGATTGGCATTCTCCATCTGATCTGGTCATCAGCTCTAACAAAGCCACGGGGAGTTCCGTGAAGAAGAGAAATAAGGAGGCAGAGAATCAAGCGATCCAGCAGTTGGTCGAGAAACGAATGAAGGAGGCTAAGGAGAAGGCCTAGCTGGAAAAAGGGTGCACTACAAAGCAGCAAGCTGAACAGGAACAACACAGCTGTGAGTAGAGTGGTAAATCCCCTTCACCCCAGACTAAGGAAGAGCAGAAGTCAGAGCACCCCCTTCTGGGTGAAGAGGTACAACGAACAGCAGAAGGAGGGATCTCGAAAGAAGTCGAAAGCAATGAAGCTACCACTAGATCCCATCAAACTCATGGAAGGACATCTCAATGAGATTGGGGACAAAGTGCATGATACCATAGTGGAACTGTTGTAGTAATTCGTGTAGAAGCACCTGTAGTCACTCGGTACTCTTTTGAAGGATCTACATGAGTTGCAGATCCATACTAGTAGGATCCAGGTGGGCGCATGGTAGGTAAGTGTTGCACAAACAAGCTTGGCACTAGGGACCAGTCAGGCTATAGAGATGGTCAGATCAGTGGATCTCCGAGAAGTTGCACTAGTAGAAGGATCTTTGAGCGTGGACATAGCTGATGACAAGGCCATCATGAGTAGTCTGAAGAACATCGGCCTTAACCTCGCAATGCTCCCCAATGCATATCTTCGCATGCTGCAAGTAGGTTTGACGGTGGAGTTACAGGCACGAGAGCAGCATGCGCTTAGCCTCATAAGTTAATATCAGATGAAAAATGAATAGATGTTCACCAAGAAGACAAAATCATTGAAGGCCAAGGAGACAATCCAGACACAAAGTGCCCAGCTGGCGGCTGCAGTGGTAGAAGCTTGTAGGACAATGCCGAAGTTGTACATACAGGAGGAAGCATCACTTGAGACCAAGATCAATAAGCTTGTAGCGGGTGTCCACGATGCCAAGATAGAACTGGCTTGAGTTTAGTTTGAGCTCAACCTGAAAATAAAAGAACTAGAGTTTAGGTCACATCCTTCGACCTCACGAGAAGTTAGGGAACAGCGCGAAGTAGCTATTAAGGTTGGAATAGCTATTGTCAATGCTGCAGTGGTCGACTGCACAACGCTATTTGAGCAAGCCATGGAAATAGTAACAACCCTGCAGGAGGATCCCAACCTATAGAGATTAAAGATAGAGACATGCGAGCTTAACCAATAGTATGATGAAGTGCAGGCAATGGCACACACAATGGCTACATTATAGCACCTTGCCAAGTTGCAAAAGGGGAAGAAACTCCTTGCACAAGTAGAAGTCGCACAGAAAAAAGAGGTAGTCCTTAAGACACAGTTTGACCCTTGGTTGGAAGAAGCCTACCAAGTCTCCGCCAACATATAGGACAAGTTGAAGAACCTACAACTTACATAGTAGAAGATGAAGCAGGACAACGAAGGACCAGCCATAGAGCAACTGGTCTAACAGGTGAAGCAGGCAGCCACGCAGAGCGCAGTTGAAGTAGCAGTGGTTCAAGTGGAGCTGGGGGATCTTTGCAAAAAGATATCTGCGCCAACTGAGTGACTCAAGGGTGAGTCATGATTTTTTTGTTGGGGGCCTAGTAGGATGGGGTCCCTTAGGGTTAGTTTTGGGCAAAAGCCCAAGTTTTGATGTAAAAAGATGTAAAGTCTCCGCAAGTTGTGATCATGGAGCGCATAGTTAGTTAAAGGATAAAAAATGGTTTTACCCTTCTTTTATGTAGCTTGAGTCAACTTTGAAGATCTACCCATGGTCCATGAACCATGGGATAGTATAAATAGTTGTGTCTTAGGAATGTCTAAGAGAAGTAAGAAGTTGTTTATGGGTACGAGGGAAGAAGTCTAACGCAGAAGTAGTAATCCTAGAGGAGGAAAGGGCTTTGCAGCTGAGTGCATAGAGGCCTAGAGTAGTGTCTGTAGCTAACTACATGAACCCCTGCAACTGAGTGCGTAGGAAAGTCTTCAGTCTGTAAGCTTAACTGAATATCAATAAAGAAGATTGTTGCAGAAATTCATGTGTTTTATCTATTAAATTTTGTTATGTATGAGCATGCTTTATGATGTGATGAATAATGGGTTTATGAAATAATGATTTATTGATGCGAAAATTTACTTGTTTCACATTGTTATCTAAACACAACTAATGTTAAGTGATTACGTGAAGACTATAATGCATTATATTAAAGTTATCAACATTTAAATAGATCTAAGCAAATAATGGTTTAAGAGTAATCTATGGTGCACATAAGTAGATAATTCGCTTGTTCAGGGTCTAAAAAATTCGATTGTAGACCTTCACGAAGGTCTATAGGCCGGTTAGAGGAAGTTACAACAATAGGTTGCAGGGGCATAGAGGTTTGCACGAAGGAATATCTAGGTCACCCTAAAGACATCACATTGATATCTAGGTGCGGAAACTTGGTTCCAGCATCCCCCCATACTGCTTCGGGTGAGACTTCAGTCCACGCACCATGAATTGATGTCGAAAGGGTCAGTAGTGTAGGGATTTGTTTGGTGCAACTAATTCTGAACCTAGGTCAAGACCCCCTAAGCCAACATAACTTTCACTTTATTCAGAAGCCTGATAATAGGCTAGCACATTTTCACGCACATATTGTACTGTTTGTGAGACTAATCTTGAACACTTGTAATGCATGTTGCTTTAACATGTGTTAAACAATTGAACTATTTTGGTTTCTCTAATACATATATTTATGGGAATGTGTTGTACGAGTTGTTAATCTTGTCCTACCCGTGTGGGTTGCCTCACCGGACATCGGAAAAAAAACTTCCCCATAAACTTGTTATAAAGGCCATCATGCTCGCACTCACTACTCCATTGGGTGTTGTATGTGCTATCTTCTCATGTGTGTTGTGACTGTCGCATATGGGTGGAATGCTCCTTCGGAAGTTATGCATTTCTTGTTGTGTTGTGTGTCTCTAATAGAGTTGGGAATTTTTCCCTTTCAACTAGAGACTCACTTCCACCCTCTCTCTCTATGGTCAAAGGACCTTGACACAAGTAACACTAGCACTCACCAAGCACATGAACCTCGTTGTTCAAATATGAAGCGGACCACTCTCACGTGCTAACAATGCAAGAGCTAAGGCATATCTTTAAGATAATTGCAACTGGGTCATCGCACCAGATGGGACTCCTACACCAAATGGTGTGAGGTCTAGTTGGGACTTCATACCAAGGAGATGCCCTGAATGTTGGTGGGTCCAGCACTATCAACATTTTGGTGCTAGAAGGAGGGCCGAATGACAAGTTGAGTCCTCACAATATATGTTGAATCTTCGCACATCTGTGATGGAGTTTGTTACATTTGACCCTCTGAAATGTCTGTCCAATGGACATATCTTTCATGTTGAGAGGGAGTGCTTGGATGACTTGTCACAAATCACGTATGACGGTGAAGGTGAAGTGACCTAGCCTGAGAACTTAGATGACTTCCATGCACTCATGGAGAATGTTGAAGGTTTTAATGAAACAGAGGTATGTTCACAGCTCGCACACACACTTCATGACCACCCATTGCGATGGTGTAGCATACTACCTCATAACTTCATGCACTCATTGAAGCAGTTCAGTGATCTAATTGAATCTATTTTTCACCATTTTGATCCTGAAGCACTTGATAAAAATTTGTTAAAACAACAAAAGACCCCGCATAAATCACCTACATATTTTTCACAGTGCTTCTGTCTATTCATGTTTTAAGCTCCCAAAAGTAGATGAAATTCCAATATCTCATGGATATATTTGAATATTGCCTTACCAAGTCACTTTGTGCCAAGATGAAGTTGAGGTTCAAACCTCACTTGTCATACTTCAATGGTGGAGTTGCACAATCACAAGCAGACACAGTCACTATCACAAGTGACTGTCTGCCTTCCCCTCATCAAATAGCTCCACCACCACAGAGTGATGTGGGAGAGCATGCACACACATCTGTTCAACTATCACATCCTCCCACTCTCATTACTCTCAATATTTGCACAGATTTGGTTGGGAATCCCATGAGTTTTCATACACACTTGTTACCTCAAATTATGTCTCTACATTCTATTGATCCTCCGAATTGCATTGTCTTGTGTTCTTCCATTCCAGAATCTACACCTATTGTGAACGAGGATCAAACCATCGACGAAGTTGATGTTGCACAACCAACCTATGTTGCCATTCATGAAGAGTATGACCGAGCATCTAAGCATGAACCCATAGTGAAGGATGACCTCCTTCTATCTGTGCCTCCTTTGCCTTTTCCTGACATCATTGGTGATTCTGTTATCCTTGATTGTCCTTGTGTTAATATATCCATGGATGCATCTACTTTCAATCATTTGCAGAACACACCTGATGCCAGTCCATCATTTGATAGTGGAGAGGACAAATCGTTCATTAAAAATCCACTTGATTTTTCATCTACTTTTTCTGGAAACACTAAGGGTGAACATTCTTGCTTCTCATCTACCCTCAAGGAAAATTTTGAGGATGGAAAATTTTCTTGAAGTTTAAAAACATTGGTGAATCTCAATAATCCCTAATATGCAAACTATAAAATGTTTATTGATATATTTATAAAATTCTTCAAATTTATAATGATTTTATATATAGTCTCTATATTTATGGTATATATTCTAAAATTTGGTCGAATCATCTTTTATAAAAATTGAAAATTGGTGAATATTTTTTGTCGAAAAATCATGGACATTTAGCCCACTGGGAAAATATTAGCCCCTAAAATTTTCCATATCTACCCCTCTAAATGATTCATCAAATCATGAGGATGCCGACAAACATCCTGCATTTTATGATCATGGTTTCATGATCTCTATGCTTCTTCATATGATCACGATGTTGATTCACTCGTTCTTAATATGTCTAAGACACTGGTCTTCGATGATCTATCTATTGGCGAAGTGGAAACCCCAGAGGCTGTTGAGGCACTTCAGCTTGAGTTGATTGTTATGTCAGGCCCTCGCTGTCTTGAGGTTAGTTCCACTTCTGATCATAAAATTTGTGAAACACCTAAGGCTCCTCATCACTCGTATGTATGCACTAAAGATCAATCCAACACATAGATTTCGCTGCCTCCACCGGAATCACATGATCCCATCACTTGCACACTAGAGGAATCATTCGCAGCAAGACACCTTGCAAGGCGTAAGTTATCTTTTTTTCTCATGTTTGCTTGTGTGCCACAATCAAGAAAGTGCATATGTTTATCATCTATACACAGTGTGTCACAGCACCATTGCAAGTCTACAAAGGGTTTGCCTTGCACTTCCACTCTTTTATTTTCTGTGAACTTGTATAAACTCGAAGTTTGTTGGTCTTCATTGTTATATCTTTTATGTTAGTTGGTTCAATTGACTGTGTTTCTCATGAAACATGCCTTCACCAAAATGGGCCAACCAATACATCAATGAATGTAATGGAAATATCACTTCACGTAAGTAGGCCCGTGCACTATTAGCGTAGGAGTAGGAGTAGTGTTCGGTTTCCTGCTTGTCCTTGTTTTATGGTTTGCATTTTTTTTGCTTGCTGACTTGGTTTGGTTTTCTATCTTTCTCGCTTTGATTTCTTTTTGTCTTGTTTTCTTCGCTTACTATTTTTTTTCGTTTTGTTTTGTTTTCTTAGTATCATGTTATTTTTAGTTTTGTAAATGAGTTCTGCCCTCTACTCAGTTCTCGCTTCTGAATGAGTATGTGGTTGAGATCTAAAGAGTCTTGTGACACTGCAGCACTTGGCCATTCATGTGTTTTTCCTCTCTATGCTTGGTTATAACCTTCGGTTGATAAATGTTTTATGGGAAATATGAGCTGGATACAAAAGGGAAGCTTGTGTCCAACCATGAACCTGTGTCCACACTGGGAAACCCTAGGCTTGTACTTAGTCTTCTGCTCTATGTGTTCAAGCTCGTCCAACTAATAGAAACGGAGAAGGGGAAATCAAAATGAGTGAACCTATGTTAGAGGCCTTACATGATTCTCTGAAGGAACAACCTCTTCTACTCTCAATAAGTTAGTATCCCTCTTCCACCCCAAAAATAAATAAGTTCCTATGCATAGTCCTCTTTAAAAAATGCAAAGGAAAAAGAAGAGAAAGACTTCCTACACAGAGAGGTGAAGTAGGCAACTCCACTGGGGTACTGACTAGGCTCCTTGGTAGTGGAGCAATCCATGTATTCCTTCATTACTCCCCTGAGGTACTGTCTAGGCCTGCTAGCAACGAAGCAACACTAGAGATGAAAACTTATACTCTGAAAATTTTTAACTCGCAAGCCAAAATACCCTTCTTGATTTTGAAACACTATGATCAAGCTGGAAATTTTTGTTGTGTTTGAATGATTTGTCAAAAGGTGAACCAAGTCTATCCATGAGGTGAGTGGGGAAACCAAAGTAACTAGCACAGTGATTCAATACTCCCTAAAAGGCCAAGGCCCTGTGCTATCAATGAACCAAAACAGAGAAGTTGGAATTCAACTAGTGTGTCGCCAAGTGTTGTAGTGGCAGCAACGCCCTCCAAAATTTTGGCCTACATCTAATTTTGGAGCCTCCTTTGCGTTTTTATTTGATGTTTACAAGCACTTGGGCTAACCTCATGGGATCATGTTGAGTCTTTTCATCCTCCTTGCTTGACAGTTCAACGGACATCTTTTTGCATGTTGGTCACAATGTCACGCTTCCAGCCATGTTCTGGTCATGCACAAGGTCCTCACTTCATGTTTAAATGGTGTATTCTCTACGTAAATATCCATCACACTCACACATGAAGTTGCATGCAATGTCGTTCAAGCATCATCGTGAACGTTCAGCGATCTATCAAAAGTGTTGCACTTGTTGCTCGCACCATTAGTGAGTCACACTAAGTATGTGTTGTCTTGATGGTTTGAGGTGTCTTGTCATTGAGTCATGTTGAGTGTGTGTTCGCAAGGTCACGTATGCAAAAGTTCACTCACTCACACACTTAGCCATTTTTGTTGAAGTCTGACAACTGAATCATCCTCAAGTAGCCAGACACTCGTTAAGGTGCGTTACACAATTTCAGCCCTCAATGAACATGTACTGCTGCCCAAAATTTCACAGAGCTTGAGGTTGTCTCCCAGGTAGCCTACACTACATGATCTTGGAATCGACCGAAACGATGGTCGCCTAGAACAACACAAACGTTTCTCAGCAAGCCATCTCAATCTATGATGCCTGCAAGAAAAGAAAACAATCTTCCAGCTAGTCAACCAGAGAGTTTGACCGAGCAGTGACCCCAGGACTCACTCCCCCAAAAAATTGCACAAAAGTTGCAGACCTTGCATGCTCCACTAAATGAATAAATTGCACTGACATGTCGGACAGACAACAAGTGCTCATTAATGTCTCCCTCAAAAAATTGCATAGTTTTCCAACCACCCACCTAGTGAGCTGGTCGGCTGCTCACCCAAAGAACTGCACAAATTTCATGAGAAGACCCCTCAACTACCCAACATCCCACTCATGTCAGAAACTGCACAAAGGTGTTCAACAGGTCAGCCTCCCAGCAATTTCATAGTTTTTGTCACCAACAATCTCACAGCCCACTACCAACTCCCTGAAAAAAATGTGCAATTTTTCTAGCAAGCTTCCTGTAGCCCACTGCTAGCTCCCTCTAGGAATTACGCAGTTTTTGTTGCCAAGCCTCCTGCAGCTCGTTTCTAGTTCCCTCCCAAAATTGCATAGTTTTTTCTGCCAAGCCCCTCTGCTGCCTGCACTACTTCCCTCCAGAAATTACGTAGATCTTCCCTCGAGCCAAGCCAAATCCCATGGACAATCATTGCTAATCCAGATTGTCCATCTCAATCTCCCAATGAATTCTATGCAATTTTCATCAGTAGTGCTCGGAGCCCGCATCCAATATTGAAACTTGCCTTGCGCATTTTCATAGCCTTTTCCTCTCTCCCAGCCACTTGCATCCAAAAACGAATGACAATGCACCATGGTAGACTAGGAGGCTTATGGATTTAATGTCGTCTCGTCATGATTTATTGCAAATACAGGTACATGGATAAGACATGACACGACAATGGACAAGATGAACAAGGAGAGCACACGCAAGGAGATTTGTTCGTGAATAGACAAATGAATGATGCATGCGAGGAGATTTACTCACGAACAAACGATGCATGTGAGGATATTTTCTCACGAATGGATGATGCATGCGAGGAGAATTTTTCATGAATGGACCAACATGCGAGGAGATTCTTTCGCAAACAGACCAACATGTAAAGCATGCCAAAGTACAAGAAAAGAAGTGATGTGCACATGAAACATCAAGTGAACACCAAGACCATTGAAGACTCTGCACACCTTGCCATGCGGAGGTGAGGCTATGATACACCAAGAGGACATCCATCACCCAATAGCATTGCAACTCAACATGGACACCACCACCAGTTGTTACACATAAAGTTTTCGCCATGAAACTTGATCAGTTTATGGATATTTTTTCCATCCATGAACATGTTGAAACCAGCTCCCTTAAAAGTCAAACAACTCAATATATGTTGAAGTACACAAGATATTTGGGTCAAATAGCTCTCACACCTTGGTAAGTTCCACCTATGTCGATTTCTCTAGTGTTTCCAATGCATGCACTGAAATTAACTCTGAGAATAGCGTAGAGATGCACTCTATCTATAACTGTAACCCTGCACGAGTGAATCTAGAAAGTAAAAATAAAAATTGTTTTTCTAGAAAGATAGTTGGTAGAATATTTCCCAACTGAATGCTTCCAGGTGATGACTATTCGAAGTATAACCCTCATAAGATGTATCTCCGTCCCTTTTCTCATGGTAACCTAATTCGTCATTAAAGGAGGTTCATCCTCTTCTTAAGGATCTGAAACTTCCCCCTCTTTGATCTATAAAAGGACAAGAGGGTTGAGGATGAAGGAGGTCAAAATTCAAAGAATACAAACTTATGTTGTTAGTTTGAGATTGGAGAGCTTATTATCTGAGGAGGAGATTGAAGGCATTTGGAAGGTACCTCACAGTATCAAGGCAAATGTTGTAAGGATCCTCTTGTCTTGTGATTAATACAAATGATAACTTTCTCCCATTGATTTTGTCTTTTGTGAATGGTGAATAGTTTGCAATTGTTTATTATGTTCATTAAGCCAAGTTCAATACCTAACTTCCTTGATCATTAGGCTAAGTTGTTTGAAATATTATTATATCACATGTTCTTTTGATCCTTTTATGGTTTATGTTTTCAGGTCTTATCAAGCATTGAAGAGCTACATCAAGTCACAACCAGGGATCTTCATTAGGCATTTCGTGAAACCGGTAAGAGGTCTATCCATTAGCTAGACTGCATATAATTCAAACAAGTTCAACTTAGGGAAAGAGTCAGTTCATTTGTCATGATTGTTTCTAGTTTCCATTTAGGATCTAGGGAGCTCGCTCTTGTCCACAATAAGGATTGTCTGGTGTAACAAACTGGCAGACATACTAGGGAATGTCTTTGTTCTCACCTTTTTCCTTAGCCTTGCTTTCTAGTTTTTATTATTTATCGAGACCTTAGTCTTCATAAATTAATGGCATTTTAAATATGATTGGTTGATTCTCGAATTTTTAATTTTTTCTTTAGGTTTTCCTCCGTGTGTTGTTTCAATTTGTACACGGAGTGGAACTCTACACCCTTTTTGTCATAGCAACTGAACCTACGTGCTCTGTTTTCTAGTGGAAATTCGCGTAGGCCTTCAAAACTTTTGAAAATTTCATGCTAGCTTCAACCCAGACCTGAATTTGTCTTTATGAAAGTGTGATTCTATTTGTTTGGACTGTGTGTTGTATTTTCTAAACTCATTTGATTGCTTCGTTGATGATTTTTTGAAGATTAGGTCTTCGTGAAAGAATACCCTAGGGTTTTGCCTGGTTGATTTGTTGATTGATCAAAACAAGTTTGAATGTCTTTTTTAAGTGATATTCTTATTTCGTTCCGTCAAATACACTAGCTAAGCCTTAAATATTTCTTATTTGTAGTCAAAACCACTTTGAATTACAAATTAGGGCTTTTGAAGACCTTATGCTTTTGTGAAAGAATCATGGTTATTATTTCTTGATAAAAGGAGTTGTCGCTTTCATCTTGGGAAAATTTTTGCAATTGCATTGTTATTGTCATTGAATCAAAGAATTCATAGGAGAATATGTCTTTTCTCCAATTTTCTTGATTGATTTATGAATGCTTGAAATTTTTGAGTGATTAGAAGAAAAGAGTGTTTTAGTTTATTTTGATAATTAGGGATATCTGGAAATTAGTTTGTTCACTTTGTTTTTCATTACAAAATAGTGAATTTGGTTGCTTTGAGAAAATTGGAAAATTCATGAGTTGTTGCATTTTATTTCTCAAAATCAAAGAAAACTCTTTCTTTTCTCTAAATAGAATTTCATCAAAATTGAAAGTTGCTTTTGCATTTTAGAGTGCATTAAGATTTCGAGTCATGTCACAACATCATAAGTTTCACCTTCATCACCCATTGAGTAAAAGAATAACTTAATAATACAGTGTTAATTAAAATTCACCTAGAATTATATATATTTTTTAGGGCTCTTTTCACCTACAGTAGCTTAGGTGTAGAGCTTTGGAATAGGGAAGGAAGTAAACTTTACAAAGCTACAAACTAACAATAGAATCTTGAGTTAGGGAGAGAAAATCCAATTATTTCTGTTTTTCTCTGGGGAAGCTCTTCTTAGACATGAGTTAAGCACAACATTGTGTCAAATTTGGTGAAGTGATATGACCCACTTCATTGGCCTAGATACAGTGATTTACACATATTACAAGGGTACTGAAAGGTACTTGGGTTCACTTGAAAGTAAACCTCCGATTGATCATGTGGAGGAGCCTTCAAGGGGATTGAGCTTGTTACTCTACCCTTGCATGTACATTCAATCTACGATTGTCCCCCTAAGTAAAATTGTTGTATTTGGTGAACATAGTGACTATAATCCTAGGGCTCCAGCTAAGGTGATGGCAGAGGGAAGATCCTATTGTACCTTGAACAAATGTTGGCTAGACTCACTTGGAGTCCTTGGAGGGTAATCTTTGCTGGAGAGTGTTTATAGCAGAGTTACCTACACCAAAATGTTTCATTAAACACATTTCCAAGGTAACTGGCTCCAAACACTGATTTTCTATAATAAAAAAATTCACCTTGATCCCTTCGATGTTGGATTTCGTCACCAACTAGTAAATATTGATCTTTGTGAAGAGTAAGTTTGTATGGTTTGAACTCCTAGATTTTTTAGCGCGTGTTACTTTCCGTGTTGTTTTTTTACTTTTTAGATACTTTAGGTGTAATTTAGATATTGTGTGATCAATAAATTGCAAAATTTTCATTGTGGCGGAACTACCAAGACAATCACATAGGATACTCAAGGATCCCCCTGAAAAGATTAAAGTAGAAAAATCTGAATCATTTGAAACTGGAACTACAGCAGAAACTAAAACTTCTACTATTATAGATTATGATGTAAAAGGAACTAAATTTAATCAACCTATAACATCTACTATTTTAGGCCTTGAAGTAACAGAAACTGAATTTTATCAAACTCATAATTTAATATCACACTCAACAACAACTAATTTACAAATTATTGAAATCATTCAAACTAAATGAGATACTGGAGAATCTTATGATAGAAACCTCGTTTCTGAACCAGATATTGGCGAACCTGAGTCTAATATTTTTTAGCCTTAAATTCATACACCTGCTATAGCACATATTCTGGATCCTCCACTTTCAGCGCGTGTGAAACTCATCATTACTGATAATTTCCCTGCTCGTCTAATTTCAATCGAAGAACTTGTTTTGGACAAAGAGGAAGAACCTATAGTTTCTACCAATGAACTTGCAGATATCTCAGAATGTTTATTTCAATCTCTTCACCCTAGCCCTTGGTATTTTACACCCTTGAACCTTTTAGGGAAAAGGTTTCTGCATTACACGACTCCTTATTCTACCATACCTATTTTTGACTAGTCCACAATGATTCCTAGAAGTGGTTTGTCAAATACATCCATGTATTCCACTTCTCTAGAGTCCACATTGTATGGTTGTTTTTTACCACTTGGATATCACTCTCTCAGAGCAGCTTATTCAAGGGATTCTTCCTCAAACTCATCTTCAAACATGTCAACTGGTGTAATTAACCCTACCAATGAAGGTTTGGAATCTAAACAAGTCATTAATTTGATTTTTGGTAATGTTGGTAATCCATGAACTAACCCAACAAGTGGTTATTATCTTCATGGGGAAAACAATCATATCCTCTACCAGGAGGACAGCCTTTTGGTGGACCTTACCCTGCAGTTGGAGGGGGGGGGAACCCCTCGCTAGAAACTACTTTAATTATGTTCAAATGCCTCAAACTAGTTTTGGTTATCTTGTTTTGCCTCAACCTACCATTGGAATGCATTACCTAGATTGAATACAATCTAGAACCCTTCTCAACATTCAATTCCTATTGCTTCTCAAGTGCCTTTGTATCAACCTAGCCAACCTCTTGGACAACCTATGCAGCAAATAACTTTTCAAGGTATTTCTTCTCAAGTCCAACCAACCATCCAAGCTAACCCATCGACACCTGCCCAATAATCGCTTCAGCAGTCCTCCCAAAGCACTCATCAAAAGGCAGTCTGTCATGTCAACAATTGTTTAGAACCCGGTTCAAGTTCACCTAAAACTCCCATTGTAGGAGTATCGCAAATACTTGTCCCTCTTACATCACAAATCATTATGCTTCCCCATGTTTAGTCGTTACCTCAGGCATCTAGTGTTCAATCCATTCCTATGATTCCATCAGCACCTCAAATACTTGTTGTTCATCCTAGTGTTCCATATATGAAATTACCTTTTCAAGGGCTACCCTAGAGTCAGTTTGTTCAGGGTACACCTTTTCAAACTCAATTTATCCAAGGTCAACCCTTGCAAAGTAAACCCTTTCAAGGAAATTTTCCTCAAGGTCAAATGAGTCAGAATCTCCCCTTCCATAATCAACTATACCCAGGTCACACATTTCAACAACCTATTCAACCACAATACAGTATTGGTCATCCTGGATACCCATGAGGTATGCAGATTCCAACTGCTCAAGCTATCCTAGGATATCCTAGATATCCTCCTCCCAGTACAAGACTCGCCCCTCAGGGTTATCAATATCCATCGCAGGACCCTAATCGCCAATTACCTTTCATTGCAACTTTGGATTTTCCTGACCTCTCTCAGTTAACTAATGGTCCACTTATTTATTTACCTATTGGTCAGCTATTCCTACTAATTTGCCCAGTGATATTCCTAAGTTCAAAGGTAAGTCGGGTGAAGATCCATCCAACCATGTCATGAGCTACCATCTTTGGTGCGCGTCCAACTCATTAAACAATGATTCTATTAGATTAGGACTTTTCAACAAACCTTAACTGGTTCGGTAGCCAAATGGTATGTAGAATTGTCGTGCACTTCCTTCAACACGTTTAATACCCTTGCTACAGGCTTTTTGACCCACTTTT
The DNA here is from genome assembly GCA_000404065.3 of Pinus taeda. NCBI lineage: Eukaryota > Viridiplantae > Streptophyta > Pinopsida > Pinales > Pinaceae > Pinus > Pinus taeda. The sequence goes on along the minus strand of APFE030173399.1, from coordinate 65,240 downwards.
AGTTACCTGTTTGGTATGACAATGGAACTGAACTTTTGACTTCCTTAAAGTAGTCAACATCAACCCATATCTCAGATCACATTCACGAATGGAGATGAAGATGTCACGTAGTTAAAGTTTACATTCTAGACTAGATTTTGGTCAAATGGTTCATAAAGTCACTTTTACTAGTAATAAATAAAGATATGGCGAAAGGGGGTGTTGTAACTGAAGAGCAAGTAATTTCCTGCGCTCAATATCTCGATCTTACTTATACTCAGTCTCATACTTTGTATGAAAAGATCCCATATTTACCCCGGTCGACTCTAATTAATCCACTTCTTCTAGGATCACATGCTGCATATGGCATGATTCGTTTTGCGAGCCAGAAATCTAAGAACAAAAAGAAAAACTCTAAGAATGTTTAGGTTTCAGCTCTATCTGATTCACCTGGCGAAGATCCTTCTCCTGGAATTACTTCCGAAATCAACACCATAAATTCATCTACTGGCAAGGGTAAGTTACCCGGAAATAAGAAAAATGGAAAAGGAAAAACTAAACAAGACAACCGCTCTAAGGAGAAATCAACCAAGAACAAACCATATGATGAAAAGGGGATACCTCGCTTACCCTTTCTTGATTTGTGAGGAAGATCATTACACTAAGCAGTGCCCTCATCGGGCAGAAGTTTCCAAATTTGTCAAAAGTTTACCCACACCCATTGTTTTAAAGGATCATTTTCCTCCTCAAGACAGTAAAATGGTCTCTCACAACCAATCCTCCTCATCCCCGTTGGAAGATATCATGATGATGTCTTCCATAGTTATGGTAGCAATGAGTTCCAAAGATTACGTGTCAAAGAGTCCTGTTGAAAATGGAGATGGCTCCAATTCACTTGGTCAAACTTCCGCATCTACTCCTCCTGCTTTTTAAGTATTAAATATTGAAAAACCAAATCCTGATATGATAATTCATCCTCCTGCTAAGGGTATGCTTCATAAGTCATCCTTTAATCCTCATGTGAGGGTTGCCCAAAATTATAACATAGTCCAAGATCTGGTTATGTCACCTTCTGCCATGTTTGCCCTAAAAGTGCTGCAAATTTTTCCAACAAAAAGAAAATTAGTATTATCATCCATATGAGTTGTATATCCTCAAGACTCCCATTTTATTTTTTTTGACCTCGAGAATCATGTCCCGCGTCTCCCACACCAACTGGATTTTCATATACTAGTTCATGTCAAAACTCGATGACTTTTCGAACAGTGATTGATGAAGGAGCATCAACATGTATTATGTCCATTGCCTGTTAGAAAGCCCTGGTTTCTCCAACAATCAATCAATCTCCCATGACTTTGAAAGCCTTCGACGGAAGAGGTTTTCGTCTATATGGACTTTTAAATTATTTTCCAATCAAGTTAGAGGGAAAAACAGTGATAATAGACATTGAGATTGTTGATGCTCAACTTGACTATAACCTTTTGCTTGGTCGGACCTAGACTTATGCCATGGCGGCAGTAGTCTCGTCATATTCTAGGATGATTATTTTTCTTCATAAAGGAATCATTATGAAGGTAGATCAATTGTCTTACTATACTTCTGACCCTAATTCTACCGGAAGTATCCCATTTGTTGGAAAATCCACCACTCCATATGAGGAAGTTGGTTTTGGTCTGCTCAAGACTCATCTTTGATGGGAAATTTTGTGTTCCCTCCACCCATTCTTCTTCATAATGATGCATATATCAACATCATTACATCAAGTACTTTTTAAATGAGAGATCTATGGAAAGTACCGTCATAATTAGAAATGATCTTATATGGGGATGAAATGCCTAGCAGTCCTTTTGAGATAGCCTATGAGGCCATTAAGTCTTTTTCCAACCCATCAACATCTTATGATGATCAAATGAATATGATCATTGATGAAGATTCTCATTTTTCATGCTTGGAACCAATCTCTATGAATGATCCTTTTAACAAAGATTTTTTAACTGATGAAGGAATCATGGAAGTTATGACCTTGGATGATATTTTGTGGAATGATACTCATCATCGTTCAACTTTCTTACCATCCTTTGATAAAATAGAGAATAATTTGTTATCATTATTTTCATTTGAGACCCTTAATGATCCTCAAAATCCAATATCTACCCTTTCTTCCAGTTATGAACAGAATTTAGGGAACATATCGGCAATGGTACCTATCGATATCTTAGTGAAACCCAAAATAATTGAAATTATTCATATATGAGCCTCTTATTTGTTAAAAGATATTTCAACTCACAAATCCCTAGTTCAGGAATTCTGCGACATTTTTTCCTATTCCTACGAAGAGATTCCAGGAATCAACCCTAGCATTGTTGTACATGCAATAAAAACTTATCCGAATGTTAAGCCAGTTAGACAACGATTACATCCTATACATCTGCGAAAATCTGGTGCTATCAAAATTGAGGTTGAGAAATTGATGAAAGCAGGATTCATTTACCCTATTCCTTTAACCGATTGGGTATCAATCAATCAATATAAAACCACATTTATATCCCATAGGGAACATTTTCTTATCACAAACTCCCATTTGGCCTAAAAACATGTTGCCATGACTTTTCAATGAGCAATGTCTTCTGCATTCCATGATATCAAAAATATTGTTCAACCTTATTTAGATGACTTACTAGCTCATTCCATGAAATGGCAGGATCACCTATCGCACTTAAAAGCAATTTTCATTAGGTATAGGCATTACAATATTTGCTTGAATCTACACAAGTGTGTTTTTTGTGTGAAATATGGTCACCTTATAGGTTTCATCATTTCAAAGGAAGGCATTCGTTTCGATTTCCTCAAGGTAGAGGCAATTTTGAATTTGCCTGCTCCTTCTAGCCTTACTTCTAGCCTTACTCAACTCCAAAATTTGCAAGGGAAAGAAAACTTTTTGCATAGATTCATCAATAACTATGTTGAACTAACACAAGGTTTTACTTGACTGTTGAAAAAGGGTATTCCATTTTTCTGGGATGAACTTGCTGATAAATATTTTGATGCATTAAAACATGCACTAACTAATTCTCCCTTACTGCATCCACCTGATTATCATCGAGACTACTTTTTGTACTTAGATGCATCTAATGCCACCATTGGCATGGTGTTAGTCCAAGAGGATTATTTTAGTAGTGAACATGTGATTTACTTTTTGACTAGGATTCTCACTAAAACTGAGATTAAATACGCACATGTGGAGACGCTAACCTTGGAAACTTTGCAAGCTATTCAATGATTCTGTCTGTTGGCTTGATGGGCCCTGACCCAGGTTCAGCATTTAAGAAGCCAAGCAAATCCCTACACTACTAGCCCTTTCGACATCAATCCGCGGGGCGCAGGCTGAAGTCTCACTCGAAGCAGTATGGGGGGATGCAACAACCAATTTTCCACACCCTAAGATAGTTGTGATGTCGATCTTACACCCTAACCACTGTCTTCGTGTAAAATGATAAGCCTTTAGGGCTTATCGATGTACTTCTTCTTCCATCCTTCAAAGCCTCCGCAAAGTTATCTAACTATCCTTTGCGCAACCCTAGATGATGATTCAGGCACTTACGCGCCTCTGTAACTGGGTTATTGTTTTGTTCCCCAAATTATCTTAAGTATTAGCCATCTTTACCATGCAATTAAGAATTATTCGCCTAAACATATATTATGACTTGCGTTCATGTAACATATGGAAACATATATTTTCGCACATCAACTTAACATTATATCTTAAACCTAGCATTCAACACAGCATAATCACAACATTTATAACAAAAGTAAAATAACGCTTATACAGATGGAAAGTACACAGTAAGTTCAGAGAAATTCTCTTTATTAATGATTCATATTTCCAATACAGACTCTAGCTGCCCTATGCACACAGCTGCAGGGGTCCGCGCACTCAGCTGTGGACTTCTACCCTAGGCCTTTGTACACTCAACTGCAGAGCCTCCTTCCCCACTAAGACTCTCGCTCTTAGCTCTCACAAACCTATTACATCAATGACTCATGACTATTGAACTGCCTTAGACTCTATAAGACTCTCCTTTTTATACAATCCTATGGTTCGCGGACCAAGGGAGGATCTCCAAAACTGACAAAACCTATCTAGACTAAGGGAAGAAAACCCTCTTTGACTTTAGATATCTTTGCGCTCTACAACCACAAAATGTGAAGACTTTACATTCTTTATACAAATTTTTGGACCTTCTACCCGAAAACTTGGGACCCCAAAATTGACACCCAGGGAACATGTTCCCAACAGGCCCCCAACACAAACATGGTGACTCGACCTTGAGTCACTCGGCTAGCACAGAGATCTTTCTTTGAAGACCTCCTAGCTCAACTTGGATAACTTCTACCTCAGCACTACATTGCATTGCCACTTTCTTCATCTCTCTGACCAACTACTCTATCACTGGCTATGCGCTATTAGCCTATATCTTTTGCTGAGTCTCCTACAGACTAGCAAACTTGCCTTCAATGGTGGTCATAATCAGTGATGGGTATCGGCTCCTCCAGCCACAGACACCCATCATGTACCAAGGAAAATAGCTACTTTATTACCACTATTTTGATGGGCGCGCGGATGTAATGCGACACCCATATTAGGTTGAGCAGTCTTGCCTTATACATGCCTCTCAGCCACTTCCACAGCTCCAACATGGTTACTCCATTGGTTTTATGGAACACGTGGTGCATGATTTGTTCCATTGCTAGATGAGGAAACCGCTCTATGTCCGCTAAATCCTAGTCTTCTAATTTCAAAAGGGGGACACACCCCAAGCGTGGACCTTCGAACACAATTTGGTCTGGTAAGACGGGTGTGTGTAGGGTGACCTTACTTTCATCAATGTCTTTGGGTACCTTGGTCTTACCCCTATGCAGAGGAACATACTCAGGTAGCTTAGTGATGGGATCAGACCCCTCGATTTCAACATCCTCTGTTTCCACCCCAACATCCTCATCATCCATTGGGATATCCTCAATCTCTTCTTCTTCCAGCTCTAGGTTAATCATCTTGCCCTTTTTCTATGTGGTGGGCTTATCCTTCTATGGGTGTTTTATGGGAGATGCATGCACCAACTACGGTGTCGCGACCTGCTGGCCCTTCTTATTCTTGGGACCCTCCTTGGTTGAGGTAGCCCTTGGTCTAGGTGACTGTGGAGACTACAGTACTTCAGTCAGTATCTTTGCAAGAACAACCTCTGGGGCAACTCCTTCTGCTGCCATAGCGACCTCTAGAATAGCTCCCTCGTCTATCATTGCTTCAAAATCCATGGTTGTTTCTCTTAGAATAATATCGCGGATGATTTTTTGAATAGTTTCCGGAACTCGATCGAACACTAGGCAATCAAGTAGCTCTTCAAAAAAAGTGTGGTTCATGCACAACACATAGCACAACTCACAATTTCTCAATATGAAAAGTGTTTTCCCTGGGTGGCCATATGTAATTTATAGGCCATTTTGAATTCAAATCTGATTGTTCCCCCTAAAATTAGTTCATTAATGCTATATTGGTGGCAGATTTCCAAAGACATTTCCCATAAATTCTGACTTAAACAATGCCCCCCGCTCCATTTAGCCATTTTTTCATTGTCAAATCATGAATAGTGATTTTAACGTTCACTTTATGTCTGCTCTATGTGGTTTATCCCTTGGTAGCACAACTCTCTACACGTTTTTATGGACTATGTGACATTCCCTCATTCCACACAGATCTCTCCTCGCACAGATCTCCAAACCGGGTAGTGTAGTTTATAGTCCCGTTCCTCCTTTCAGCTACCTAGAGTGCTAAGACTGTGCTTCCCTCATATGGTCACTTGGTTGGATCACCAATGTATGGCTTCAATTAGGTGCCATTCACCTTCCTTGGGAAGGGTTCTCTATTCAATTTAACCAGCTAAACTGCTCCACCATCGGTGATCTCCTTGATGACATATGGCCCTAGCCGGTGCATCTGAAATTTCCCTTGAAATTTATCAAATTTACTGTCATATAACAAGACAAGATGATTTACCTTGAAGGTGCACAGTTTGATGTGTCGATCATGCCATGCCTTTTCGCGTTCTTTTTTAACTTGTTGATGAAATCCAACTAGAAATGAATCCTCCTCAAGCTCTATTAGCTGCACGAGCCTCTTCTCCAGGGCTCTGCGATCCGCCATTCCTATGAGTGCCACTATGCATACACAAGGTACAATGTATTACATTGGCATCACAGCTTCTACGCCACACACGAGTCTGAAAGGAATTTTCCTAGTCAGCTTCTTGCAATTTGTTCTGTAAGCCCATAGCACCGCGAGTACGCGCACATCCCAGTCATTTCGTTGAGCATTGCAAACCCTTTTCAGCACGCTCTCTAGTATCTTATTGAATGCTTCCACTATCCCATTGGTCTGTGAATGATAAGGCATACTTTTCTTATGATACACCTGAAATTCTTACGTCAACGCGCTGATTGTTTCATTAAGAAAGTGCATACTGCGATCACTCATCGAGATCTTTGGACAACCAAATATTGTCAATACATATTCAAAAATAAACTTTTATTTTCATGCCTGTACAGTCCTTCACAGGCTACGCCTCTGCCCACCTAGTTAAGTACTTAGTCGTGGTGATGATGTACCACGCACCCGTCTTCTTTCCTTGAGCTTGAATTGGACCCACAAAGTCAATTGCCCATTTCTTGAATGGTTGTAATGTCACCTATGGCATCAGAGGCAGTTCATCCCTCCGTGATGACCTGCTAGTCCTTTGACATATGTCACATGTGTTGGCATTATGGTTCTGGTATGATTATATGTTTCAGATGTTGTACTTGATGGCAACACCCATGGCATGGCTCTCATTTTGATGAAAATAAAGAAGTACGCAGGAGAACAGTTCAGGAGGTATTGAGAAAATGAGAGGGACACAAAATTATGGCTTATGGTATCCTAGAAATACAGATCTCACACTTCATGCTTATACAGATGCAGATTGGGCCGGAAGTGTGGATGACAGGAAGAGCACGAGTGGTGGTGCGTTCTTTATGGGTTCCAGATTAGTATCTTGGTTCAGCAAGAAACAGAGTTCGATTGCCTTATCTACAGCGGAAGCAGAATATGTTCCTGCTGCATCTTGCTGCACTCAACTCCTTTGGATGATGCAGACCTTGCAGGATTTTCAAATCACTTGTACACCACCTATCTCTATCTTATGCGATAACACGAGTGCAAATCAGCATTTCAAAGAATCCAGTCATGCATTCGAAGAAAAAGCATATACCGATCAAATATCATTTTCTTCAGGAACATGTTCTTGAACAAAAGGTCAAGTTGGAGTATGTTCCTTCTAAGGAACAAGTTGCTGATATTCTCACCAAACCATTGCCCAGGGAGGCCTTTGAATACCTCAGGCACAAGCTGGGGGTTGTTGATGCATCATCATGTTGAATCCCTTTTGATGGTTGTCCGTACAGGTTCAGGGGGAGCATATAATGC
>APFE030173399.1:6414-54702 GCA_000404065.3 Pinus taeda | reverse complement strand
TATGGTATTGGTATGCAAAAATAATTCAAAGTATAAATAAGAAAGATTTGGTAAAAGAATTAGATAATACTAATTCACCCCCCCTCTCAGTATTATTGTCAACAACATGCCCTACAATATGCTTTCAAATCCTTATGCAGGTTTAGCCACCACAACCTAGCATGTAGAACCTTCTGCGCTGTTGCTTTCCCTACATAATGTCCTCCTGCAGCTCCTCCATGAGCCTCCACGAGAATGCTGATTCATTCAAATTCAAGTACATAACATTGGAATATTTAATCTGACCCCATTTTATACAAGTTCCCTGTAATGATAGAAAAGCCTGTCGCGCGCACTGCCAGTCCTTCTTCTGCTGGCTTGTATACCTTTTTGGAGCAGTTCCCATCATCAGGAAATGTATGATATCTTCAAAGTGATTATCTGAGATGCACACTGCAAAGATTTTTGCATCAGGTAGCCCCTCATCCAAATTGGTAGGTTCCTCTGTCGTTTCAATGCGCGACAAGTGATCAGGTCCAGCATTCGCTCATCCGGGCTTCACAATAACTTAAAAGTCGTACTCTTGGAACAACAACAACCATCTGCAGATATCCCCCCCCCCCCCCCAACATAGGCTTATTGACCAGGTATTTCAGCGCAGAATGATCCGTATACATCTTAAAATGTCCACCCAGCAAATAGTGCCTAAACGTTTGGAGCGCGTACACCATGGCTAGTCCTTCGCACTTTGTGGTGGAGTAGTTCTTCTCATCCTTGGATAATTTCCTACTTGTGAATGCTATATGATGGTCCAATTCTCCCTCACCAGCCTATTTCAGTACTGCTCCCAGCGCAATACATGATGCATCTACATGCACATGAAATTCCTTCTTCCAATCTGGGAAGATTAGGATCGACGCGGTGACCATTTTCTCTTTCAGCACATCCAAGTTGTTTTGGCATTCATCATTCCAACAGAATGTCACATCCTTTTTCAACAATTTCTCCATAGGCATAGTGATTTGGGCATAGCTCTTGATGAACTTCCTATAGTATCTGGTATGCCCTAGAGTTGTGCAAAACTATTTCACATTCCTCGGCACCTCCAAGTTGATTATCATCGCAATATTCATGGGGTCTACCATCAATCCTTATTTGCATACCACATGGCCCAACAAGATCCCAAAAGGGACACAAAATAGACACTTCTTCAGATTGAGCGCGATCTGGTATCTCCGACAGGTATCCATCATCAAGCACAGATCCAAACACTGCCCAATCATCAAAGTATACCTCCATAAATTTATGGATTAAGTCTTTGAATGCTACAATGACTACGCACGAAAATATTGATGGCGCATTCTTTAGCCCAAAAGGCATTACAGTATACTAAAAACATCCCCATTCATTCATGAAGGTCATCTTGCTTCTATCCTTAGGCATTCTTTTGATCTAATGGTACCCAGAGAACCCATCAGTTAAATATTACGCTTCTAGGCCACCTACATTATCCAAAACCTCGTCAGTGAATGGGGTCGGGAAAGGATCATGCACGCAAGTACCATTCAACTTCCAGAGATCCACACATATCCTTATTTCTTCTTTCTATTTCTTTTCCTGAACCACAATTGGGCTTACCCAATCAAATCCTTCTACTAGTTCAATAATTCCTACCGCAAGCATCTTATCTAACTCAGCACGGACCATTTTTGTATACATCGGATTAGGGTAGCAAGGTATTTGTTTTACAGGTTTCACATCTGGTTTTAGGGTGATCTTCATGAAACCTAGGTATCCTATGAATCCCTTCAGATAAGGAAACTTTGTGGGGAACAAATCCTAATATTCACGGAGGAGCTCAGCAACCTTAACTATTATCGCATCATCCCAATAGTCCCCAATATTTGCAAATTTCAGCTCCGCCTTTGTGCCAATGTTGACCTATGTAGTTTTCAATGGTGCGGTTACATCTGGATCCTCTATCTGTGGACCTTCAACCTTGTGGTGACCCTCATTTTTTGGAATATTAATCTTTCTGGGACCCTTGTCTTCTTCTTCAACGGTCACGTTCTACCATTCCAGCATGTGGTTCAGCTGGTTAGTCCAATCAGGTTGAATCAGGTCCAAAGGATCTTATGGTATCCTAAAGATCATTGCTTTAACATCCTGTAGTGTTGCATCAATATAGTCAAACCCATCCTCAAAGTTGAATGTCATTATAAACCCTTGGCGCAAGATGTCCCATTCTTCAGTGCCATGGTGAAGCTATGTTTCCAAGTACCAATTCATTGATATGACATCTAGGGAATGACAAAATAGATGCACCCATTTAGGCTGGGGCTCCACACGATAAGCCTTAGTCCATTTAGCCAAGTGATCACACGGGTCATTGATCTAAAAGGGATCCAAGAAACCCTCTAAGTCTTCATAAATCAAAACAATCGCAAAAGAAAAAAGTTTTAGCAATATCGGATTAAACTATCGAGAGGAAAAAACATGAAAAAATCATGGAAAAACAAGCTTATCGGTGGTCAAAGGAGCAATGCACAGGAGCCATTGGATCTGGCCGATCAACAATCTAGATCCAATCAGCAAATCACAATCAGCTGTGGCAAACAGAGCTTATCAGAGGTGACCATATAAATTTTGCGATAGTGATCAGCGGGGTCAATGAGGACCGTCGATCAAGCATGCAGATCGACGGCCCAAGTTAACCTACCATATCGCAATGGTAGATTACAATGGAAGCACTTACGACAATCTGGGTGCTCATGCGGTATGCGATTTCGATAGGTCACATTGCAGAATCACATCGGAGCAACACCATAGAGCAAGGGCCGATATATACGTGACTTGCCATATATATATATATATATATCTATATATATATATATATATATATATAATATATATATATATATATTATATATATATATATATAATATATATATATATATATATATATATAATATATATATATATATATATCTATATATATATATCTTTATATATATATATATATATATATATTATATATATATATTATATATTATCCAAATCCGATGGAGTATAGATAATAATATATATAGACTCTCAAGTCCGTCATGGAGCCATTTGTGATATTGTCAATGTTTGTAATGTATTTTAAATAAAAAGGGAAAATCACGATACAAGCAGGATTTCGGGTAGGCCAAAGGCGGTAGGTGGTTTTGGTCGGGCTGCTCGAGCCCATACATTCGTTGCCACGTGTCCAGGCTAAGGAGAGAGAAAACCACCCTTATCGGGTGGTTAACCTCCATAAAGAAGAGTCGCCTGAAATGAACCACAACTGTTGGATCGGGATCTCCCAGAGCAACGATGGAGATGCGATGTCAGTATACAGGTGGACCTAATAGGAGTTATAAGGTGAAATCAATAACATTTCAAATCCGATAAATGGAAGTTTGGCTATTTTTCATAGTTTTTAGTGTATTTTTCTCTGAACACAGAGAACACTGTTTCCAGGGATCTCGAAGGCTCGTTGACCCATTCCGTTACAGAGTAGATGGCCTCCATCCCTGAAAGTGTTTAGAAATGATTTCTAATGCTCAGAGGGGGATCTGAGCGGACAAAGGTCGGGAAGCCAGAGATTTTGATAAGGAGAAATGAACATACAGCGCCAATTGGCTTTAAAGCCACAAACAGAGAGAAAACAGAGATAGGCAGTGTTGAGACAAAGCAAATACACAGACAGAGAGAAATAGAGAGAGTCTATGTAATCAGAGAGGCTTGAGGGGTTCAGGCAAAAATCTTTTTGTTGTAACTGTTGTGTTTTGAGACTCAAATTAAGCTCATACTTTTGTAAAAACTCTGCTTCTGAAGACATAATAAAAAGGTCACCACTGAAGGTTGGACCAAGAGATGTAGCCTAGGAGTCTTGGGTGAACTCCTTATTAAACTTGATGTGTTTATGTGTGTTTGTCTATTATGTTCTTTAACAGCTTCATTGTCTATGTATTTCACAATCTTATCGACCCATTGCACAAAGTAACATAGGAAAATCCATGCACACGAGTCTGTAATACCTTAATAATTGTCTAAGATCTCATTATCAGATCAGGTGGTATCAGAGCTTTAGGTTTGCTAAGGTTAGACAAGCTTGTGTTGAATTGTTGAATGCTAACTAGGTCAAAGCTCAAATTAGGAGAAGGAGAATTGGTTGAGGCTAACCCCGAAATTGGAAGAGTCTATCCTAGGAGGAAAATGGCAGAAGAAATTCCCTTAGAATCAAACTCTCAATTCATGGACAGTTTCATGACCATGAGAGCCATGGTAGAAGACATGTATCGAGAATTTAAGAAAGGTTGAGGTGAAGATACTTCAACCTTCAAACAAGGCAAAGGAACAAAGGAACCTCTTCTAGATGGCCATTCCGAAGGCAAAGGGAAAGGAAAAGAGCCTCCTCTATCAACACCTCCTTCTAGCCCTTTGATTAAATTAGATGAAAATTTTGATTTGCCAATATATGATGGAGAATTAAATGTAGAAAAGCTAGATAATTGGATTAGACAGATTGATGTATATTGTAGGGTGCAGAACATTGATTCAAAAAGGAGAAAGATTTAGATGGCCAGCCTTTGCCTTGGAGGAACTGCCCTAGTGTGGCGGGAAGTCAGAACACAAGCTGATTTGAAGAAGCATGGTAAAATTCTTTCTAGCTGGAGTGAATTTGTTTCTGCCATTAAAAAACAATTCTATCCACTAGCTTATATGCAGCAAGAAATGATGAGCTGGTAATCTCTTTGCCAATTAAAGGGGCAAAGTGTACAAAGCTATATCCAGGAATTTAGAAAAATAGCTTTAATTCTAGGCATTTCTCTAGACTCACCTGAAACTTTTTTGAAGTATATAGGTGGTCTACATAGCTATTTGAGGCACACCATTCTCATGTTTAACCCCACTAGCATAAATGAGGTATCTGTTCAGGCTACACATCTAGAGGATAGAGGCAAGAATGTGAACCCAGAGATTGGGGGATCATCAAAACCCACTACAAGCAAGAACAAGGAAAAGAGGAAGCAGAAATGGAAAGAGAGGAAGGCAAATGTTGTACAGAAAGAAAAACCTTCATGCACTCACTGCAAGAAGGATGGACATGATGATGAACATTGTTGGTCTTTGCATCCGGAGCTGAAACCCAAGAAGTTCGGTGGCAAGAAGAAGAAGGTTGTTGCTATTATTCAGAAAGATTTGGGGTTAGACTCAAGTGATGAAACAACAGCCACAGCTGCAGGTATAAAAGGTAAAAAATTTGAAGCATCTACTAGTATTTTTTCACAATCTAATGATAATGAAGAAAATGAGAGGAAAAGACATGAGCTTTTTCATATTAGAGTTATTTCCAAGCATCAAAAGGTTGATACTTTATTTGATAGTGGTTCACAAGTAAACTTGATTTCTGAAGCAATTGTAAAGAAGTTGGGACTACTAGCCACACCTCAAAAGAATACATATCCATTAGGTTGGGTATGTGATAAAGAAAAGCTACAAGTGACTAGACAATGTAAACTTAGGTTTGGTTTTGGGTCAGCATTTGTAGATGAGGTTGAGTTAGACATAGTTCCCTTGGATATATGTGGTATTGTTTTAGGAAGTCCTTACTTGTATGATAGAAAAGCCATTTTCTATAGAACTGAAAATAAGTATCAACTCACAAAAGACGAAATAGAATATATTGTAAGAGCTCATCAACTCCAAAATAACTACACTCTCATAAACTCAGGGCAGATGAAAAGAATTGTAAATTCATGAAAGAATATTTTACTAATGGTTGTAAAGGAAAAGACCCCTAATAAAACCAATGCATTTGAAGGCAGTGACGCTAAACAGAAAGATAATTTAGAAAAAGTTGTTTCAGAATATGATATCTTATCTCAAGAACCTAAAGGTCTGCCGCCGAAAAGGGAAATTGTACATGATATTCATTTGTAGCCAAGATGATCCATTGCCTAACATCGGAATGTACAGGTTATCCACTTTAGAGAATGCAAAGATCAAGAAGTAGGTACAGGAGTTGCTCGAGAAAGGGTTCATAAGGCCAAGCACATCACCATGTGGATCTCCAATCGTGTTCGTGAGAAAGAAAGATGGTTCGTGGAGGATGTGCATTGATTACAGAGCACTAAATAAAATAACAATCAAGAATTGTTATCCTCTTCCTCGCATAGATGATCTATTAGATTAGTTGAAAGAAGATGTTCACTTTTCCAAGTTGGACTTGCGTAGTGGCTACCATCAAGTCAAAGTTGTAAAACATTATGCATGGAAGACTGCTTTCAAAATGAAGCAAGGGTTGTATGAATGGCTAGTTATGACTTTTGGCTTAACTAATGCTCATGCCACTTTCATGAGAGTTATGAATGATGTAATCCGACCTTTTATTGATGATTTCGTAATTGTATATTTAGATGACATTCTTGTTTTCAATAAAACATGGGAAGAACATTTGAAGCATGTAAAGCAGACTCTAGATGTTTTGAAAAAAGAAAATCTCTATGTTATGTTATCAAAATGTGAATTTGGCAAAACATCTTTAAATTATTTAGGTCATATAGTAGGGGATGGTGAACTGAAGATAGATCCCTCTAAGGTTGAAGTCATTGTGAATTGGCCTAAACCCAAATCTACTACAAAAGTTAGGAGCTTCCTAGGAGCAACAGAATATTGGAGAAAGTTTATTGATAACTTTTCCTTGATTGCAGCTCCCTTACATGCTTTGACAGGATTGAACAAGGTGTTTCAGTGGGGAGGCAAAGAGTAGAAATCCTTCGACACGTTGAAAGAAAAAATTAGTATAGCACCAGTACTAGCATTGCCAAATCTTCAAAGACCATTTGAGATTGAAATAGATGCCAGTGACTATGCCATGGGAGCAGTGTTGATGCAACATGGTAAACCCATATGTTATCATTCTGAGACATTTAATTTTGCAGTAGTTAATTATCCCACATATGATAAATAATTGTATGCATTAGTGCAAAGTGTGAAAAAGTGGAAGCATTACCTATTGGGCAAAGAAACAATTATACATATTGATCATCAACCACTTCAGTATTTGCACTCACAAAGTAAATTATAGCAATCAAGACACTATAGGTGGATGGGTTTTCCACAACAGTTTCATCTTGTCATCAGATATAAGAAAGGCATACACAATAAAGTTGCAGTATGTTGTCCAGACCAATCATAAATGCATCTACTATACTTAAGCAGTATTCAGCATTGCATGAAAGCTACATTGAACAATATGCTCAAGATGTGGATTTTAAAGATGTATATGCAACTTTAAGTCATGGCAAACAAGTAGAATAATTGGATTATCATATTAAGGACCAGCTCTTGTATCATTTGTGAAAGTTATGCATTCCTAAAACTGAAAGAGTTAATATAATCCAAGAAGAACACACTTCTCTAATATCAGGTCATTTTGGTGTAAGTTAAACAGTTGCACAGCTGCAAATATTTTGCTATTGGCCAAGAATGCATGAAACAATTTCTAGATATATTAAAGGGTGTAGCATGTGTGCTAAAAGCAAGCCCAACAATAGAAAATTAGGCTTGTACACTCCACTACCAGCTCCTTCTCGTCCTTGGGAAAGTGTTTCCATGGACTTTGTTGGGGGATTTCCAAAATCTAGAAAAGGTCATGACTATTTATATGTTATTGTGGACAGGTTCAGCAAAATGTGTATTTTAATACCTTGTAACAAACAGATTACAACTAAACAAATAGAGAAGTTGTTCTTTCAGCATGTCTGGGTGCATTTTGGGTTACCCACTTCCATAGTATTTGATATAGATTCCCGATTTGTTGGGAAGTTTTGGTCAAGTCTATGGGAGTTGATGGACACTAGACTGAAGAAGAGCACATCCTTTCATCCACAAACAGATGGCCAAACAGAGGTAGTCAACAAGAGAGTGATCCAGTTGCTCAGGAGTTATTGCAGCAAGCATCCCAAGCTTTCGGATGAACATTTATGTTATGTGCAACATGCTTACAACCGTGCCAAGCATTCTTCTACACATAAATCTCCTTTTGAGACTTGTTTTGGTTTTACACCAAGGTCTCCCTTGGATTTTGTCTTTAGTAAGGACATAGCAATTGATGGACACAACGATGTGGAAAAAGAAACCAAGTTCATTGAACAGATCCAACAAATTCACCAGACAGTGAAGGAATCGCTAGAAAAGAGCCAAGCCAAGTACAAGGCAAGGCATGATAAGCATCGAATTGAACATAGCTTCCAAGTTGGTGATCGAGTCTGGCTATACATCAGCAAAGACAAAATGCAAGGTGAAGGAAAGAAGCTAAAGCCAATAAGGTATGGGCCTTCCAAGATACTTGAGAAAATTGGTGAGAACTATTTTCACCTTGATTTGCCAGCTTACATGCACATCTATTCAGTGGTTAATGCAGAAAATTTGAGACTGTTTGAACCTTCATTGATTGAAGATCCTGAAGAGAAAAGTTAGTTTCCTTCTATTGATGATCTGTTGCTTGAATATCTCAATGAGTTGCAGGAAGATACAGTTCTGGATAGGAAGGTGAGAACTACGCACAGAGGGGATATTGAGTACCTCAGAATTGGACCCAAAGGTTCAAAACCGAGTAGTGCATGATGGATGGAAATTGGACAAGTGAGGAAGCTATATCCTCATTTGATCGATGCTTGAAAACTAACTTTTGGTGGTCCAAAAGCTTTTTCAGTGGGAAGGCGTGATCCAAAATGGATCCAAGAAACCCTCTAAGTCTTCATAAATCAAAACAATTACAAAAGAAGAAGTTTTAGCAATATAGGATTACACTATCGGGAGGCAAAAACACGAAGAAATCGTCGAAAAACAAGCTTATTGATGGTCAAAGGAGCAACGAATAGGAGCCGTCGGATTTGGTCAATCAACATTACAGATCTGATCGGCAAATCGCAATTGGTGGTGGTAGATGAAGCTTATCAGAGGTGACCATATAAATGTTGTGATAGCAGTCAGCGGGTTCAACGAGGATCGTCGATCAAGTGCGCAGATCAACAGCCCAGGTTAACCTGCCATATCGCATCAGAAGATTACAACGGAATCACTTACAATGGTCCCGTGGCTCATGCGACATGCAATTGCGACAAGTCGCATCGCAAAATTGCATCGGAGCAACACCACGGAGCGAGGACCAATATATACGTGACTTGCTATATATATATATATTATATATATTATTATATATATATATATATATATATATATATATATATATATCCGGACCCGATGGAGTATAGATAATAATATATATAGCCTCTCAAGTCCGCCATGGAGCCATTTGTGATATTGTCAATGTTTTTAATGTATTTTTAAATAAAAAGGGAAAATCGCAATAAAAGCAGGATTTCAGGTGGGCCAAAGACGGTAGGTGGTTTTGGCCAAGCTCTGCCCGAGCCCATACATTGGCTGCCATGTGTCCAAGCTAAGGAGAGAAAAAACCACCCTTATTGGGCAGTTAACCTCCATACTAAAGAGCCACCTGAAATGAACCATAGCCATTGGATCTGGATCTCCCAAATCAATGGTGGAGATGCAATGTCGATATACAGGCGAACTCGATAGGAGTTATAAGGCAGAATCGATAACATTTCAAATCCGATAAACGGAAGTTTGGCGATTTTTCATAGTTTTTAGTGTATTTCTTTGTGAACACAGAGAACGTTGTTTCCGGGGATTTCAAAGGCCTGATGACCCATTCCATTACAGAATAGGTGGCCACCATCCCTGTTGTACCATTCCATTACCCTCTTTTTCTTCCAAAAACATCATCATTTGTCCTATCTTTTTCCTCCATAGACCCCTTTACATCCATCGAAATTGATTAGTTAGTAGCATTATAGTTGTTAGTTTGCATTAAAGTTAATTTATGAATTTTTATGTTAGAAATTAGGAATTTTCAACAAAAAGGTTACAGGAAGTCATAACATCCTGTAAATGGTTTATCATTTGACACGTGGCATGACAGGCAAGCCAAAACAATGGATAGGAACGAGCTCTTGAATGTACATGCATGGAGAAAATTTGATTTTACAGCAGATCAAAAGCTCCTAGTTATGCAGTCAACGTTGGGTCAAACCCCAACCTTTTGGTTACAAAGGCAGTAAAATCCATAGTTTCCAAACCGGTTTCGTTTTGTCTTTTTGGAAATCGGTTTATATTAAAATGACCCAAAATCACTTCACTGTAAAAGCAGAAGCATCTGCTTAATGAATGTGCATTTGATTCAAGATAGGAAGGCAGATAAAGACTGTGTATTATTTTTGTTTTAGAGACAAGTTACGATTATCTCTGTGTATTGTTTTGAGAACCGAATTCATATATGTAATTGCAATCTTCAACGCTTGAATATAGTTATGATCTTACTCTAGCATTGTCTATGCGTTAATACTCTCGTTGCTTGAGTTCATTCCAGTGTACCATTGAAACATGGACGGGCCCTGCGTGGATTGGTATGTTGTTAATTTCGTTTCCTTAGCAACTTTTGAATTTACATAGAACACATACTGTTTAATGTTATTTCCATGCTCATGATTTTGTCAATTTGATTACGAATTCTCACAAATGGTATTTATGGTGATAGCTTGAAGATCTTATCGTTAGATCATTGAACCAGGTCTTGTAAGAGATTTGATCCAGCGTTATATTTTAAAGCATCTCCATAAACTCTATTTGTTTATGCATTTAAAGTTCAATGTGTTTTTTATTTCTTTATGAATGCTTCAGTGTTAACTAGACAGAGCTTTTGTGCACAACATCCTTTTAAGGGGATTAAAATCCCAGTCTAGCCATACTATGTATCCTTAGGACAGTTAGATAATCTAGGTGATCTGAGTGTTAAGGTGAGGGGAAACATATATTAACCTTCTGTAAAGAAGTATTGTCACCTATCACAACAAACACTTAGTTAGGAATCCTTTATGTCTATATATTTTATATACACGCCTCGAAGTTTACTTACCCAGGTCAATAATAAATCTAGTCTAATCTAGCACCCTAGATTGGCCACTACATTTTGGCACCGTTTCCAGGGAGGCGTAGTTAGAGGATTTAAAAAAAAATCAATCAAAATATTAAAAAAAAAAAAAAAATCAACAAAAACAAACCAAAAACACAACATAGATTTGACTGTCACTTTAGAAATCATGTTTGGTTATGCCTAGATCTAGAGATAATAGAGGCAGATTCACAAAAACCCCCCATCCAAAAACTAACCTATCACCAAGAGAAGACCCTTTGGGAAAAACTAAACACACAACACCAGCTGAGGAAACCACCATACAAAGATTAGAGGATAAACACAAATCAGGCCAAAGACTTACACTTATTGAGAGACAAATCTTATTGGCACACGAATCTCAGAAGAAACATCTCCCTGAATCTTCTGCAAAGAGAGAAAGTAGAAAAATAACTCAACAATCTCTAGAACAACTCTTTGGAACGAGTGATACCAAACAAACAATCAAATCACCAGAAGAATATATAAAAATGGTTGAGAAAGGAGGAGGATCAGCAAGAAGACCCACTCCTGAACAACAACATGATCAAGGAGAGGAGGAAGAATCAACTTTTAAATTTCCTATCCACGAACCAGAAGACAATCATGATGAGGAAATAAAAATGAAAAACATACCTCCTTCTGTGTTACCAAACTTTTATGGCATGGCTTCAGAAGACCCAAATTCATTCTTGTTTGAGTTTGACATTGTATTTCAAACATATGGTTACACAGATGATGCCCATAGGCTTAGACTCTTCCCAGCAACGTTAAAGGCATCAGCACTAAGATGGTTCATGGGACTTGGTGAGCATGCAATAACTGATTGGGATGGCATGCGAAGAATATTTCTAAAGAAATACCAACCTTATTGTAGATCAAAGGATTCTAAAGATGATATCTTTAGGATGAATCAATAAGAGGATGAAAGTCTAGATGAGTACTTGGAACGATTTGCTTACAACTTACAAAAATCAAAACATCGATCCATGACTCTTGATCTCATTAGAACAATATTTTTGAAGGGCATTCGAGAGGAATACTTAGATGATCTTATTTTGATGGGCAAAGGTGATATTTCCACCTTACCTTTCGAAGAGATTGCTGATCTATGTGAAAAGTACTCTAGGAGAAAAGCAAAAATTGGAAAAAGAACCATATCATCCAAAGCCACAAAATCTACTTCAGCTAGTGTCATACGAGCTGAAATAGGAAATTTATTAGAGGAATTCAAAACAGATCTGTTGAGTACATTAGGGACCCAAATTGACACTCTTAAAGCTAAGAAAAGACAGGAAGAGAAAGATCAAATGATGGCTATCTTTTATCCAAAATGCCGAAAGAAGCATGCCTTAAAAGATTGCCCATTAGAAAATATTCAAGTTTGTGCCTTTTGTACTGAAAATCATGATATATTTCATTTCTCTAAAGTTAAGGTTTTGCAGAATTTTAATGTGGCAGCCAATACAGATATGGAGAATGTGTATTTTATGGGCGCAAAGAGACCATGGCAGCCAGACCTCCACCTCAGGTATGTTCCCAAACCAAAATTTACAATTTCCTGCACATGATCAGATGTATGCGCAGAATTCATGGAATGTACCTATGCCATGGCAGCACCAAAGTTACCCACAACAACAATGGAGACCATCTCAACAATACTCTCAACAATATGCACCATACCCTCAACCATACCAACCATATTCGTAGCCATACCAACAATACCATCAGCGATATTCGCCATATCCTCAACCATATCAGCAATATCCTCAGCAGCAAGTTGTTTACCCACATCAATCCCAACCCACTCAACAAGCATTGCCTGCTCCTCCACCAATAAATCCACTACAATTACAACTTCCATCTAACCCACAACCTCCTAGACCTACTCAAATCCCTGCTTAACCTGTACCAAATCAAAATAACAGAGCAGAGAGACTAGCTTACAATGTAGATGAGGGACCCTCATATCCCACATTACCCTTGCAAAATATCAATTTGAGGTTTGGGAAGGTACTTCACAAAGAATCCCCAGCAGTTGAAAAACAAGGAGAAAATGAAGAAAATGAAAATGAAACTCCCATTCAAAGGAAACTAAATGATGACATCAAACACAAACAAATGCAACCATTGCATCCACCACCTTTTCCAAACTAATTGGTCCAAACAAAATCTCCCATGTCTATACCACAGTTTGATGTTTTAGATGAGCTAAAGAATGTCTACATAAAAATTCCTCTACTACAAGCCATAAAAGACATTCCCATATATACTAAAGCCATCAAAGAACTGTGCCTTAAGAAGCCTACTAGGAAAAGAGTTGATCCACAAACCATTCATGTTATTGGACATTTAGTTGGCCTTGTGACAAACACCATTTCAATGGAAAATTATGTTGATCCTGGTATTCCCAGAGTCACTACAATCATTAACAACATACATATTCCAAACACCTTAATTGATCTTGGGGCCGCCATAAATGTGATGACTCTTGAAACCATGAAAACACTTCAGCTCACAACTTGCAGACACACAATGTTCTACGAACTCGCTAGATAGGTTAAAGTGAATTCTGAAGGGATTTTGGAGGACATAGATTGGTTTCACTAGACTCTTGGGAAGTATCTAGTGTGACTTTTTAGTTCTTCAGCCAAAATCCAATTAGGAAGACACCCTATCATCCTTGGTAGACATGGTAGCATCGCGGATCAATCATCAGGAATGTAGATCGAGTAATATGATCATTTCAACGAGGAACTGAAAGAAAACAACTCACGTCTTTACCCATCAAACACAGTCCCAGCAGTAGCACACAATTTATGGCTTGATGAATAAATACAAATGATAAGGTAGAAGTTCAATCTGTTTTTAGCATCAACCAAATCTATGATTTTCAAGAACATAATAATGATGATTTGGTAGAATTGTTCCTCTCTCAACCTGATGTTTCCGAAGAATTGAGGAATGACCAATACCATGTTGCAGATGAACTTTTAGCACAAAATTTTCAGGAAACATGTAATTCATTCTTTGCAAACAACATTTCACAACATTTTTCCTATCCAACCCATCACAAACACATAGAGTAAGACCATAGAGATTAGTCTAGGAAAAACTTTGAATATTGGCACTCACCTAGACTCATCTCAGGAAGAGAAATTGATTCAATTATTAAGAAAATACCAGAAAGCATTTGCTTGGGACTACACCGATATGCACGGAATCCACCCTGAAACATGCACTCACCATATTTATACAGATAGCCATGTCAAACCGGTGAGGCAACCAAAAAGACGAATGAACCCCATGCTTCAGTATATTGTTAGAGAAGAATTACAAAAACTATTAAGAGTCAATTTTATCTATCCTATCTCTGACAGTCAGTGGGTATCCCCATTGGTAGTAGTGCCCAAGAAAAATGGTAAGTGGAGGATTTGTGTTGACTACAGACAATTTAACAAAGCAACCCTCAAAGATTATTTCCCACTACCATTTATTGACCAAGTTCTAGACACATTAGCTGGGAAATCATCATTCTCTTTTCTTGATGGTTTCAGTGGCTACAACAAGATCAGGATAGCCTTAGAGGACCAGGACAAACCCACTTTTACTTGTCCTTGGGGCACTTATGCTTATAATGTTTTGCCATTTGGACTTTGCAATGTTCTAGCTACATTTCAAAGAGCTGTATTAGCTATTTTTGCTGATTTAGTTCATGATTGTGTTGAAGTTTATATGGATGATTTTTCAGTGTATGGCGATTCATTTGAGCATGCATTAACGAATCTTGAAAAAGTTTTGAAGAGATGTATTGAAGCTAATCTGTCCCTAAGCAACGAAAAATGTTTTATCATGTTAAATGAAGGGATAGTATTAGGACACTATATTTCTTCTCACGGCATTAAAGTTGATCCATCAAAAATCCAGATCATTGTCGATTTGCCAATTCCGAAGACTCAAAAAGAGGTAAGAAGTTTTCTTGGGTATGCAAGCTATTATAGAAGATTTATTGAGCATTTTAGTCAAATAGCTTTACCTTTGTTTAGGCTTCTAGCCAAAGATGCACCTTCCAACTGGAATGATAATTGTCAGCAAGAATTTGAAACCCTCAAAGCAAAGCTATCAACCACACCAGTCTTAAAAGGACCTAACTGGAACCTACCATTTCACATCTTTACAGATGCATCTAATACTGCAGTAGGTGCCTCATTAGGCCAAAAATAGCAGTCTTGTCATTATGCCATTTATTTCATTAGCAAAAATCTAACACCTGCATAATTAAACTACACAGTCACAGAAAAAGAGATGCTTGTAGTCATACATGCTGTGAAAAAATTCTGACATTATATAACTGGTTATGAGGTTTTTGTACATATTGACCATTCTGCCATTAAGCATTTAATGAATAAACCAGTAACTAGTGGCAGAGTTACCAGATGGTTGTTATTGTTACAGGAATTTAACATCACAGTGTTAGATAGACCAGGTAAGGAGAATCAGGTGGCAGATTTTCTTTCTAGACTGCAAAATCGAGGTGAGGTTGTTCCGGTTGAAGATTCTTTCCCAGATGAAAATTTATTTGCAATTTCAATAGTGAATCCTTGGTATGCTGACTTGGCCAATTACTTGTCCACAGGAAGAACACCTCCATCTTTTACTTCAAAGGAAAAGAAGATGCTAATCAAACAAAGTGCTCGATACTCATGGGCTAATGGCGATTTATTTTACACTGGTTATGATATGATTATTAGACGATGTGTAATAAATGATGAAATTATTGATATTTTAAAATCTTTCCATGATGAACCGTGTGGTGGGCATTTTGCAGCTAAACGAATAGCATTCAAGATCCTTAGTCTTGGGTACTACTGGCCATCTATTTTCAAGGATTCCAAGAAGTACGTGAATAGTTGTGATAGCTGTCAAAGAATGGGTAGGCCAACAGCTACAGATGAGATGCCACTTCAGCCTCAAGTACACCTAGAGCCATTTGAAAAATGGGCTCTAGACTTCATAGGACCCATCAATCCAACTTCCAATGGTAAGAAGTACATCCTAGTATGTACTAATTACGTGAAAAAGTGGGCTGAAGCTAAAGCACTAGTCCGGGCAACTGAACAAACAGTGGTAAATTTCCTCTTTGAAGAAATTTTTGTAAGGTATGGAGTACCAAGGGAGATAGTAACAGATCAAGGTACTCCGTTTACTTCAAATTTAGTTAAGGACATCACCGAAAAATATCAAATCAAGCACAGAAGAAGTACACCTTACCATCCACACTCCAATGGCCAAGTGGAATCAACAAATAAAACATTGGAAGGAATTATCACTAAGACCGTATCAATGAACAGAAAGAATTGGGAGGAGAAGCTCAAAGATGCACTCTGGGTTTATAGAATCACGTGGAAGAATAATACAGGATTTACACCATACCAGTTGGTCTATGGCAAAGAGGTAATGCTTCCTATTGAGTTTCAAATACATAGTTTTAAGATGGCTGTAGATTTGGGAATGTTGGAGATCAGATGCGCAACAATCAATAAAACATATACACAGCTATTAAATCATGCATATGAAACACAGAGGTTTAACGTGGTTCACCCAACCAATCTTGGCTACATCCACCAAACATAGGCATCGGCAATTCTTTATTAATCAAACAGGAGATTACATAAATCAAATCCTCACAAACTCTCACTCTAAAAACAATCCATATGGATACCTGTTTATAGCAAGGAGAATCTAACTGCCTCATAAATCCTCTCACATCAAATTTAGGATGCATTAACTCCCTCCCAACAACCTGGAGCTAATCTAGCAACAAATTCCTATTGTTGTCATCTACTGAGATTTTTGCCTATTTTATATAAAATAGAAAATCTCAACAGGGAATTGATCTTAATGAAGCACAACAAGAAATAATTCAGCAGTTGAACCAGCTAGATGAAATGAGGCAGCAAGCAGAGGATACAACTCTCCTGATGTAAAGACAAAGGAAGCAGTGGCATGATGCACATATCAAGAAAAAACAGTTCAAAGAAGGAGATTGGGCTTTACTCTTTGACTCTAAATTCAGAGATCATAAAGCCAAGTTTACCACACATTGGATGGGCCCATATGAAATAGTTCAAGTTCATGAGAAAGGATCAGTCCAGCTTATTACCATTGATGGAGAAGGTCACCCCTTCCTTGTCAATGGCCATCGGTTGAAACTCTATCATAAGCCCATCACCAAGGAGGATTTTCTTCAAACTGTATCTGAGCAAAGGGAGGTTGAGATATTGCAGCCTTCAGCTGTAGTATCTCTACCTTAGTTCATTTCATTTCCATTTAGAAAAAAAATAAAAAATAAAAATTAATAATGGTTTAGATGTGAAAACCAGACTCTGGCACACTCTAACCCAGAATTCTTACTTGAAAACCAATTCTTTGGCTGGTAAGAATTCCTTGTTCTTTTTGTTTCCTGTTGATTCGTCGATTTAATAATGACTTGAGGACAAGTCAAAGATTTAGTGGGGGAGAAGCATCAACATTTTTGTTTTTTTTTATCTCATCTCCTCACTGCAAATTTTCAAAGAGTTTATCTCTTCATTGTAAATTCTCAAAGAAGTTTGTTTCAGTACTCCAGTATTTCAATAAAGAAGTTGTTTTTGTCTTTGTTCTAATCAGAGGGACCTGTTTTAAGTACTATGCAGAGGGACCTGTTCAGAAGACCATGATACCAACACCAACAATAGAGGGACCTGTTCAACAAACATAAAAGGGACCTGTTAGAGACTTCTATCTCAAGCTACTTCAGCAAAGCTTCAACAAAGTTTCAACAGAGATCCAAAGGTTGCTTGTCACTGAGGCTCCATCAAACATCAAAGATTAAGGAAGCTGCACACATATAGTTCTTTTCCATATTTCAAAGAGGCTGCACAAGCATTCTCCAAACCTGAGAGGTACATGTTGCATCCAAATTCATGTCAGAGGGACTTGTTATGGACAACAAATATTAGTCATATCTGAACAAGAAATCCTACCTATGCATGCCAACTCAACTCTTGATCAACCAATAAAAGTGTAAAGTATTGTTATCATTTTTATTTTTAACATTTAAATTCTTGGATTAATTTCAAAAACACCCACGTATCCACCATTCTTGTCATATTCCTAATTCCTACCATTTCCCAACACTCTAGCCTATCCCCATACTTCTCCTACGATTTTTTTAATCCTCTATTCCACCACCCTCCCAGCCTTGTTATTCACTCCCTATCGACCATCAAAACTTACTTTCGGTCCAACATCTCCTTCGTCGGCCAAGAACCAATGAGCAAGGGACAGGTGGTGAACTATTGGAAAGCCAAATGTTACACGGATTCATGCATTGATTTTGAATCGACCAAGTTATAACATGATTGCTGGACCAAGTCGACTCATACAAGCGACTATCCGTTATTACACTCTAGTACTTCATACATGCTCGTGGCGTTCTCATGATGGTATTCACACAACTCAGTACAGCTACTCCTCTGTCATTGGACTATGAATATGCTCTGTTATTATTATAGTGAATTGGGTCGAGTCGGTTGTTAAAATTCTATTTCATTCTCAGTTGTAGAAAGGGCGTTCCATATTAGAAATTCAAAGTGTTGTGATTTCAAAAACGGAGGCCGAGAACACCAAGTGCTATGAAAGGAAAGCACAGTATTTAGGCTCACAAGTTTCCAGCTCCGCCATAATTCAAGGCCAGTCATCCGGTCACTGCTCAAGCCATTGAAAGAGCTGATTGCAAAGGACAGAGGATGCCACCAGGTCAGTTGTGTGAAGTTAAAAGCAAAGGTAACAAACCAAAATACCCCTGTTCAATTAATAAGCATAAATGAAGAGGGTTAGAGCAAGAGTTCTCTGTCAAAATGACTAATAGAGTAGAACCAAACACATTTGATAGTTCTCAATACCACAATGACTGCATTGCAATTTTAAGAGAGAAACAATGGCTACCCTTCTTGGAAAAGTTTAATGGAAGCAACGAGGAAGTGACTAAATAGTTTGCCTTTACATTTAATGGGGAGAAAGTGCTGATAGGTAATTTCTCATTTAGAGTCTCAGAAGACACTATAGCACAGTCCTTAGGGATCAGCCCAGAAGGAGAGAAGTACTTCAAAACTAAACAATTCAAAGAGAAATCATGGACCCAATTCATGTCCAGGTCAAGGGTTTCATCAGTTAACTGGAAGAAGGGTGTCCCAAGGAGCTGGTTGATGCATCCATGGGACCAGATGGTGTATATCATCCAAAAGTTTGTTACATGTGAGGGTCGATATAGCATAGTCTATTTGTACCATATTAAACTTCTGTTACATTTAAAGGGGCAGTGCACTATTAGTTTACCATATTTCCTCTTGTAAAGCTTGACCAAGATGTCAAAGACTATCCAAAATCAAAAAGGTAATGAGGAAAAAAGTTTATATCACTTTGGGTTAATTAAGATTCTCATTGAATTTGAAGTGCAGACAAGTGGCAAGACATGGAAGGAATTCCTAGTTGCCAATCAAATCAAAGATGGAGAGGATGAACAAGAACAACAAGAGCACTCAGCATATATGCTTGACATCGATGAAGAGATTCCTGTGCATAAATCCAGCAATGTCCCTCCACCCAGTAGCAGTGTGAGGACGAGAAAAATGAGACAAGAGGTTGCCCAAAAAATGGAGCAAGATAAAATTTTCACTACCTACACAAGAAGATCTAGGAGAGCACAAAAGACCCAGCCACAACAAGATCAACCCGAATCAAATGCACATGCACCGATGGACATCGAGAGCAGTGCTCACTCACAGCATGGGCAAGAAGCTGAAATGGAGGTTGAGAGCAACAATAGGCAAATAAAGGAGTCACCACCTGTAATTAAGAAACAAAGGAGGCTGGAAAAGAAAATTGAAAAATTAAAAGAAGAACTGATGGAGGCCAACATGCTGGAAAAAGTTATTAAGAGGGAGAATGAGATGTTGAAAATTCAGAGTAAGAAAACCCAGCAGAAGAATGAGAAGCTTAAGGAGCAAATTAAAGAGCTCAAGGCTGAACAGACTAACATTTGCAACTGGGCAACTAAATGGTATACCCAAAAGAAAGCCCTCAAGGAGAAATACAAGAGTTTGAAACATGAGCTCCACATCCAGAAGGAAGCCCAAGCTAAAAACAACATAGATGCATTGTTAAAGGTAGCAGAGGTTCAGGCAGAGATAGAGTATACAGGCAGCACATCAGGCTTAGCATGAGGACATGCTAAGACATTAAGCTTGGGGGAGATGTTGGTACCATTCCATTACCCTCTTTTTCTTCCAAAAAAATCATCATTTTTGTATCTTTTTCCTCCATGACCCCTTTACATCCATCGAAATTGATTAGTTAATAGCATTATAGTTGTTAGTTTGCATTAAAGTTAATTTATGAATTTTTATGTTAGAAATTAGGAATTTTCAACAAAAAGGTTACAGGAAGTCATAACATCCTGTAAATGGTTTATCATCTGACACGTGGCATGATAGGAAAGCCAAAGCAATGGATAGGAATGAGCTCCTGAATGTACATGCATGGAGAAAAATCGATTTTACAGTGGATCAAAAGCTCCTAGTTATGCGGTCAACGCTGGGTCAAACCCCAGCCTTTTGGTTACAAAGGCAGTAAAAGCCATAGTTTCCAAACCGGTTTCGTTTTGTCTTTTTGGAAATCAGCTTATATTAGAATGACCAAAAATCACTTCACTATAAAAGCAGAAACATTTGCTTAATGAATGTGCATTCGATTCAAGATAGGAAGGCAGATAAAGACTGTGTATTATTTTTGTTTCAGAGACAAGTTACGATTATCTCTGTGTATTGTTTTGAGAACCAAATTCATATATGTAATTGCAATCTTCAGCGCTTGAATATAGTTATGATCTTAATCTAGCATTGTCTATGCATTAATACTCTCATTGCTTGAGTTCATTCTAGTGCACCATTGAAACGTGGACGAGCCCTGCATGGATTGGTATAGTGTTAATTTCGTTTCCTTAGCAGCTTTTGAATTTACATAGAATGCATATTGTTTAATGTTATTTCCATGCTCATGATTTTGTCGATTTGATTACGAATTCTCACAAATGGTATTTATGGTGATAGCTTGAAGATCTTATCGTTAGATCATTGAACCAGGTCTTGTAAGAGATTTGATCCAGCGTTATATTTTAAAGCATCTCCATAAACTCTGTTTTTTTATGCATTTAAAGTTCAGTATGTTTTTTATTTCTTTATGAATGCTTCAGTGTTAACTAGACAGGGCTTTTGTGCACAACATCCTTGTAAGGGGATTAAAATCTCAGTCTAGCCATACTCTGTATCCTTAGGACAGTTAGATAATCTAGGTGATCTGAGTGTTAAGGTGAGGGGAAACATATCTTAACCTTCTGTAAAAAAGTATTGTCGCCTATCACAACAAACACTTAGTTAGGAATCCTTTATGTCTATAGATTTTAGACACACGCCTCAAAGTTTACTTACCTAGGTCGATAATAAATCTAGTCTAATCTAGCACCCTAGATTGGCCACTACAATCCCTGTAAACATTTAGCAATGATTGCTAATGCTCAGAGGGGGATCTGAGTGGACAGAGGTCGGGAAGCCAGAGAGTCAAAGAAGGAGAAATGAACAGACATCGCTAGTTGGCTTTAAAGCCACAACAAAGAGCAAACAAAGATAGGCAGTGCTGAGATAGAGCAACGACAAAGAAAGAGAGTAATAGAGAGAGTCTTTGTACTCAAAAAGGCTTAGGGGTTCAAGAAAAACTCTTGCTATTGTAACTGTTGTGTGCTGAGACTCAAATTGAGCTCATACTTTTGTAAAAACTCTGCTTCTGAAGACATAATAGAGAGGTCACCACTGAAGGCTGGACCAAGAGACGTAGCCCAGGAGTGTTGGGTGAACTCATTATTAAACTTGTTGTGTTTATGTGTGTTTGTCTATTATGTTCTTTAACTACTTCATTGTCTATGTATTTCACAATCTTATTGATCCATTGCACAAAGTAACATAGGAAAATCCATGCACATGAGTCTGTAATACCTTAATAATTGTCTAAGATCTCATTATCAGATCGGCCATCCCTTCCATCATACTTGTCTGTCATCCACACTTTTGGGTGTTCAAAACATATTCTCATCATCCTCCTATAGTCGTGCCAATCATCTAAATTATCCTTGTGTGTACCCCACCATCTTGTGGGCCTAAAAGTGATGCTTCTCCAACACTTCTCTCTCAAAAGCATCCAAAACGTGATCAACATAGTGAGTCAGACTCCTTACTTTTGACGACACGCAATGAAATGACTTGGTCATCATATTACAACGCAACGTAGATATTTCATGCACCTGGTTCTGCTAGTGCTCTAATTCTTCATCTGAATCTGACATGCAGGAGCTCTCGCGGGCCCATGCAATATGTCATCCGCTATCGGATTTACCCAATCCTGGTCTAGCATCGTTATATTGTAAATCTGGTCCAAACCATCATCACTTTCATAATCACGGACTGGTTTTGTATAGCGTGGTCCTTCTGCAGGATCCAGCGGCATCACTACATAGAGCGATTTATTTTCAAATATCATCTTCTGCTTCTTCAGGTTGATTACCCCATTCATGTAAGTGGCCTAATTGATTCTAGGGAGCACAAGGTAGAGATTGTTGTCATCCACAATCTCTATTACCTCAAAATCCGCTAGTGCGCTCACACCTTCGATGTCAATTGTTTCCCCTTGCAACCTCCCCATCGGGATAATTTTCCATTGATTCGCCATCCTTAACTGGATTGAAGACCAGTGGATCATAGGTCTCCCTATTATTTCCCATGTTTTCTTTAGCAAAACATTCATGTTAGACCCCAGATCCAGGATAACTTGGTCCATTTCGTATTCCCCTATCTACGTAGTGAGTCTCATCTCATTCCTGATCCTTGCCTTATGCTTGCCAATCTTTCTAACTATGCATGGTTAACCAGTAGCGCCATCCTTGCCAGTGCACCAATTGATCAGTTCTTGTAGGCCCTTCACAGGCTTACTATCGTGGAGTAGTTTCATGCAGATCTCCAAGAATGTGGTAATCATGGATGGGTCCATTTCTTCAACTGGTTTCTCCTGACTTCCTGAGGTAGAGGCCCCAACAAAGCTTTTCTTTACTTCCATAAATATTCTTTTGCGCACTCCAAATCAAACCCAGTCTCCTTTTCTGGTACTTTGCAGACCCATTCGTCTTCTACAGGCTACTTTCCTTTATCATCCCCATTCATAGTTCTACTTCGCATCATAATGTTTACCTGAGGGTCTTCTTTGTGAGGCTCAGCCCTCATCATCTGGATGTTCTGAGTTGACTGCAGAGGTTGCGCCCCCTTTTCGTGAATATTAGTCAACAATATTTGGGAATCCTCAGTCGCATGGTCAAACTAAGTACAGTAGCAGCATGATAGTCATGTTGGATTCAAACAATCCCTTGCATAGTGTCCTAGGCCTCCACAATTGTAACAAATCAGTTGTACTCAGCCTCTACCAAGCCCTCCTCCACCTCAGCCTCGGTTGCGCCCCTGATACTCACCCCACATTCCCCCAATGCCTTGGTCCGGAGGCCGTGTTTCTGCCTACACCCTGTATGCAGGTGTCTTGTCCATGATTAACTCATAACTACGGCAATTGCACTCTTCATGACCAATTGATTGACAAAAATTGCAAATGAGCTGTTGTGGTGTTTGTATGAATTTCTGCAACAAATGGAAATTTTCAGTCGCATGTTTCCCAACCACCTGGCATATAGTGCACCATAGCATGGACCCTGTACTTGGCCCTACCATAGCCTTTGGTCGTAGAGGCGTTGGTCCCCCTGCTGCCACATAGTTCGTAAAAACTGGGTAGTGATCCTTTTCATTCCCCTGACCTTTGCATTTTAGGCACCAAACTTCTTCGCGTGCCTCTCGTCAAGCTTTTATGTCCTTCTTCAGACAAAGGTTTTTCAACTGCGCATGAATCTACTGAACCCCTAGATTAGCATCCTAAACTTGTCTCTTATGCAGTATCATCGCAATTTCATGAGCTTCTACTTGGGTCCCAATCTTCTATTGTGATAGTGAAACCCTTAGGTGGGGTAGGAGCGAGGCCACAAACCATTCATGGTGCTTCCCATCAGTTAGCTTCACATTGGCTTCACGGATCATACACTTCAATCTTTGATCCAAATCCTAGGGCGTCTCCCTCGAATTCATCATGATCTCCTTGAATCCCACAATCGATTATGCTTGAGACTTAGGTCTACTGAATTCTCTATTCAGCGCAGCCTGGATATCTGCCAACACGGACGTTGGGTTATCAGTACTGTACTTAGTGTACCACGTTGGTAAGTGGTCCTGAAAAACACTAACCAATGTGGCTTTCTTCATCTAGTCATCCATTATGCCCTGAGCTTCCCATACAGCCTTTGCGATGAACCAAAACTGGTCCGGATCTTCAATTCCTACGTCATTGAATACAGGTAGCTTTACGGAGTTTGTCATGTTGAACAATAGTGGAGGTGGGGGTGGTGTGGGCGATGGGGTGAGAGGTGGGGATGAGGATGGAGGCAATGTGGATGGATGGGACGAGGATGGATCTAGTGTAGGTATTCGCAGGAACCCTTGTCTTATCACCTGAACAACTCTCAGTGGATAAGACTGCATTGCTTCTTCATCATCACTAAAAGGAGGCTCGATCAGTGGGCTATACTCAGGACCTTTTCTTCCTCCGTCCCTGAAAGACTTTCCGCTTTGCTTAGTCCCAAACATCAAGGTAACCCCATGACATGCTTTTCACATAAGGGCATCTTAATCCAAGTATTTAGTGACTTCAAATACTTACCTCACGGTCCTTTAAAGAAGCAATTCTCTACTTCGATGTAAATGAAAAAAGTATCAACCGCAAACTCTATCACAAATCCTCATATGATGCAATCGAGCCAATGGTTGACAGCGCGCACAATCTTATCTTCAGATGCTTCCAATCTTCTTACTAATTTCGGTGTACAAAAAATTGGATTTTCAAGCCTCCACCTTCCTTAGCCGTATGTCAACTTCGTGATCCGCTTGTATAACTCAACTGGGAAGGGACAGAAGAAGATTTCGTGTATTTCTATGTACAGATATCTTTCAAACGACTGTTCTTTTGTCAATCGAGGATTCTTTTTTTCTTGCCCCGCGAATTCGTGGATCTTTCTATCCAACTAGTTTTCGATCTCTTTCTCAGTTGGCTTCCAATGATACGACATCACACATCTTGTTATGCAGATCCCAGTCCCAACAATGGAACCATTTGTTGGCTTGATGGGCCCTGACCCAGGTTCAGCATTTAAGCAGCCAAGCAAATCACTACATTACTAGCCCTTTCGGCATCAATCTGTGGGGCGTGGACTGAAGTCTCACCTAAAGCAGTATGGAGGGATGTAGGAACCAAGTTTCTACACCTTGATATAGTCGTGATGTTAATCTTACACCTTAACCCTTGTCTTCACACAGATCAATAATCCTTTAGGTCTTATCAATGTACTTCTTCTTCCGTCCTTCAAAACCTCCGTGAAGGTATCTGACTATCCTTTGTGCAACCCTAGATGATGAATCAGGCACTTATGCACCTCTGTAACTAGGTTACTGTCTTGTTAGCCAAATTATCTTAAGTATTAGCCAACTTTACCATGCAATTAATAGTATCATCGTGTAAACATATATTATGACTTGGGTTCATGTAACATATGGAAACATATATTTTCGTGCATCAACCTGACATTATATCTTAAACCTAGAATTAAACATGGCATAATCGCAACATTTAGAACATAAGTAAAATAATGCTTATACGGATGGAAAGTGCATAGTAAGTTTAGAACACTTCTCTTTATTGATGATTCATATTTCCAATATGGACTCTAACCGACATGCGCACACAGCTATAGGGGTCTGTGCACTCAACTACAGACTTCTACCCTAGGCCTCTGCGCACTCAGCTGTAGAGCCTCCTTCCCTCCTAAGTCTCTCATTCTTAGCTCTCACAAAACTATTACGTCAATGGCTCATGACTACTGAACTTCCTTAAACTCTCTAAGACTCTCCTTTTTATACAATCCCATGGTCTGCAGACCAAGGGCGAATCTTCAAAATCGACACAACCTAAATAGACAAAGGGAGGAAAACCCTCTTTTACTTTAGATATCTTCATGCTTCGCGACCAAAAAATGCGGAGACTTTACATTCTTTATACAAAATTTCAGGCCTTCTACCCCAAAACTTGGGTTCTTAACCCCAAAATTGACCACCAGGGGACCTGTTTCCAACACCGCACTATATACTTCTCCAAAAAACCATTGTTATTTTAGATTGCAACCCCATGATGTACATTCTCATGAAACAACTTCTAGGGGGCAAATACTCAAAGTGGATAGTCATTCTACAAGAATTTGATCTGAAATTTGAAAAATCAAAATCGAAGAAATCCTTGGTTTTCGCCTAACTATTATGTGACTTCCCCCATACTAATATAGAAACTATAGCAGAAGATTCTTTTGCTGAAGAATCTCTCTTTCTGATTGGTATGTTAGATTTTTGGTATGGAGACATCATTATATATCTCCAAACACAAACTTTTAGGCCTGAGTTATCCAAAACTGATCGTCAGTGAATCCAATACCAATCCCAACAATACAACATTATTAGCAACACTCTTTATTGTCATGGTACCAATTTTGTATCCTGACGTTGTTTAACATTTCAAGAATCCAAAAAAACTTTAAATGACCATAACTCTGGAGCATGTGGCGGTCATATATATGGGTATGCTACTACCTAAATGATATTATGTGTTGGATATTTTTGGTCATCAATGTTTAAGTACTGCATCACTACACTCCGAAAATACCACAATTGTCAAATTTATGATTGCAAAGTACGAGCACCTCCCACTCCTCTTCACACAATCATAGTTTTCGGTCCTTTTGCCAAATGGGGCATCAACTTCATCACTTATAACCCTCACTTAGCTGGGGGGGCATGGATATAATCATCCTTGCAGTCGATTACTTTACAAAATGGGCTAAGGCAATGCCTACATATAGAGACGATGGTGAAACTACAACTATTTTCATTTTCAATTAATTGCTTGGTTCAAAATTCCACAAGATATTGTTACAGCCCACGGTAGTCACTTTCATAACTTTATTATGGTCGAACTATCCACACAACTCCGCCTATGCCATGATATCTCTACTCTGTATTATCCACAAGCTAATGGTCAAGTTGAAGTTGTCAATAAAGTTTTAACCAATATGATTAAACGAATAATTGGTATGCATAAAGGAAACTGGCACTCTATGCTCTTTTAGCACTGCGGGCTTACCGTACTACTATAAAAACATCGATCGGTTTTACCCCTTTCCAAATTGTTTATGGTTTGGAAGCCGTATAACCTATTGAATGTGAAATTATATCTCTTAAACTAGCTATCTAATTATTACCTGCTAGCTCTGCAGACGAAGTACGCTTTTTACATTTAGCCCATCCAAATGAAAATTGTCGTAATGTCGTATTGGCTAGCGAAGCTCACCAGAAACATGTCAAATCCAATACGATCAAAACATTAATCCTCGTACATATTCGAAAGGTGACCTAGTCTTGGTATATGATCAAGCTCATGAAAATCTAGGTGCAGGAAGATTCAAGCCCATGTGTCATCACCCTTACATCATGAAACGCATATTATCTAAAGGTGCCTATGAGCTAGTTTATTACGATGGTGTTCCTTTTGGAAAGCCCAGAAATGGTATTTACCTAAAGAAATATTTTGCATAAATTTTTGGTGAAGATTTTTATATTATTTACCATTTTTTGGTATGTGTGATAAATTAGTGTTTTTTACTACTTCTCCTCCTTATCTCATTTTTACACTTGATTTGTAGATGTCAACATTTTCTCCCACTTACATTGGACTTTTTGACGGCGCTAGTTGTAGTACTCAAAATTTATCTTTCGCAATCTTGGTTATCTATTCACCCAATGACGAGCTAGTCTCTATTCATAGGATATGTCTTGGTCAAACAATGAACAATATAACATAATATAGTGCAATAATTAAGTTATTGGTTGATGCCATTACATTTGGTATTGGCATTTGATCGTTAGTTTAGATTTGCAGCTCGTAGTATTACATTTAAACAGTGTCTATTCAGTAAGGATTCCAACCGCGTGAAGGATGTTTTTATGAGTCTGTCTCTTGGAAAGAAAATTTGATTATATTGAATATCAACACATTCCGAGATATTTAAACACATTGATGGATGCATTGGTGAATCATGTATTAAATAGACATTGTCATTCATACATTTATCGAGATAAACATAGGTAAAATTAGCATATTTTTCACTAAAATAGAGTTTGGGTGTATCTACAAAATATGTCATCAGAGGACACAAAGGCTCTGTGGCCTTTCATTTTTCAAATATGCTGACACCAAAAAGTCAAAAATGGTCCTAGAAACTAGAACAGCTAGGCATGGTGATGCTCATGATAACACACGATAGCATGAGCAACTTGATGCAACAAATGTCTGAGAGGCCCTAGAACCCCAACTACGTGCCTCTGATAGGCAGGTGGAATGTCATTAACTCCAGTCTCTAGGATGTTGATAGTCAACCTCTCAAGGTTGTGCTCCAACTCTGTCAGGATGTCATCTGCCTTTGGGTTTGTTGTTGTAGCTACCATAGGTTGTTCGCCTCATCTATTGTATCGTCTCATCACAGCTGGTCGAGCTGGATCCACATTTGCACATGCATTTCAGATAATTAACCTCTAGAGACAAAAACACTTAAAATTTTGAAATTTTGAAAATGTGTCAAGATGAGAAATTCTTACCTAGGTCACCCCATTGACCTCCAGCTGGATGTGGGATATTAGAATCACCTCTGTAATCTATCCCGGCATACGGAAATTCCTCAATCTGAACAATCTGCTGGCTCAGCCAATCAAAAATCTTTGTCGTATACCGCACTACAAGTCCATCACCTCCATAACGTGTCACCAGTGCAACCCACCTCATCAAGAATGGATCCCTCAAACCCCCCTTGTCTACCCGAATCTACTGTGGCTGAAGAATAAGAACACTCTCTAGCGAAAAAGCAACTAGAATAGCACCATAACCAATTTTTTTTAGTTTACCATTCTTGCACCTAGTCAATTTTCCCTTCATATTTACCACTATTTCCTCGCACCATTTGTATGCCGTGGACTCCTAGCATTCCACCATCGTCTGCATCTCTACCTGTGTGGCTAGATGAAGGAAAACACTACCACATAGTTTGCAAACAGTGAAAGCAATGGTCCTCAAGGGTAAAAGTTTGATGGAATGAATGTCAATCTATCCATTTTTGGGTGATGCACTCCTACAAAAGTGTAATAAGTATGCATCAGTAGTATCTCCCCCTGCTCTAGATCCAGATAGTGAAAAATCGGCTCCCCGATGAGACAACCCGGTCATGAAATATATGTCATCGGCATCAATGGTGAGGCAATGATCAGTGATAAAAAAACATTGTTCCTGGACATTCTAGGTCCTAACCAACCATATCATCAAATCTACCCGGGCTTTCATCCCATGGATTAGCCAGTATTCAAGGAAGCCACAAGTCTTGATAGCCTGCAAAGTGGCCAGATCCACCAAAGCAATCACATCATCGACTTCATGCTCTCTTTTCCTCCATTCCATTTTTTAGCAAACAAATGACCTGAAATGACCAATGAAACGCAGTTAGAAGCATTTTTTGGAATTGATTTCATATTTTTTGGGCTTCAAAATTTGTTTTAAAAATAGTCCATGGCACCTGCGGAGCTACGTGGAAATTTCCAGCATAATTTCGCACAGGCATAGAACTTCTATATGGAAAATTTTATCGACTTGCATAGGCCCAATTGAACGAAACCCACACAGGGCCAATGGCACATTTTTGGACAAACTTTGTCCCAAAAAAACAAATGAAATCTCAAAATGAAAAAATAAATGGATAGAAAGCTAAGTTATGGAGAGATCTTCTACCTGGAGGAAATGGTGTGCGATTTTGTCCACCGGTTGGCTCGAAATCAGTCCTCAAAGTTTCCCGGTAAAAACCCCGCTCTCTGCTCTGAACTGGTGAAAATGTAAATGGTAAAAATAAATTACTTTTTCCCACTTTTATGATTTTTTTAGCTCAAAAAATATTATTTTTTATATTTTGAATCTTTTTAAGAGGGAAAACACCTTTTGAATCAGTTATGACGTGTTATTGAGTTTAAATGCACAAGATCATTTATGGAGTCGAGATGAATCATTTTGGACATTTTAGAAAAAATTTATCGCTTTTTATGCTCTTTAAAAATTGTGAAAAGTGAAAATCATGAGGTCTTCTTTTAAGCCTTTTTCAGAATTTTTAAAAATAAAAAGAGTGTCGAGTACTTTCTTGTTCGAACTCATAAAAGTAAATGAACAACTGTCCACTCAATATAAGTTTACCCCTTCTATGAACTAAGTCAGTATTGTTTATGAAAAAGGTATATGTTGAATAAACATGGTCAATAGAGTTATCTCTTGTATTATTTTATCCTTTTTCGGACCTAGGAAGCTAAATTGACGAAAAATAACTTGATGAAGCCTACTTATGTTTTTCTTCTGACTCTCTAAAAATGAAAAACGCTGAGCTTTACTTTATCCAGGCTCGTTAAAATTTTACGATTAAAGAACTGAATGACTTTTCTTTTTGTGTCTTTTTCAAACTCTTAAAAGAAAACAACATCAAGTTACCCCTTTACTGGACTCATAAAAAATTAAACAGTATAGGAATCATTAAGCTTGACGATATCGAACCATTCCTTCTTAGGGTTCGTTAAAAATACTTCAATAGACTCATCAGAAGGATGAGCTTACAGTTCAAGGATATTTTATCCTCCTCAAGCTTGTAAAAAATAAAGAGGTACTTTCCAGTAATGGTGGGGGAGATTTGGGGAAAGAATCCATTCTACATCATCAGTTAAAAGGTAGCATGTCACTCTAGCACATGGCGCTCTGTCACATTCATGTCCGGGTTGGGAAATCCATCTTCCTTACAGTTAATCAAACCTCATTGAAAGTCTTCATGGTTTTGGGTATTATCGTGAAGTCAAATGCTGCCAAATCATTATAGTGTCGTTATGTGTTCAAAAGAAGTTAAACCTTGGTTCAAATCCCTTTGCAATATCTTTACCTTCATTCACGTTGGTCATCCTTGAGTCAGTGCTTGCAATTATTTTCAAAATTTGATATCATGTTTTATGTCGTATGCTTTCCTACGACTAATCACTTCCTATCGACTTCAGATCATTATCTAGGAAGTTGATTTATAAACCTTTAGTACGTTGAACCCTACATGCCTTAATGGCAGGTTTTTCACTTTCGACGACAAATTCTCATCATTGGCCTTTGATCAAACAATTCTATGAGTGTTCGACGTCAGATCACATATTCGCACTTCATAGATTATATTGGGAGTACCTTGAGAACCATTTTCATTATTGGTGGTTTCTCTCACACTTGTTAACGGTTCATGTCATTGACCGTTAATCAAGTGGTTTATGCCATGTTTGACTTCAAGACATTCACTCGCATGGTTAGAATCGTATTGTGGATCGAGAGATGGAGATCAAAACCCTGGATCTAGTTTCATCAATCCAATTTACGAGGATATTTTATATTCATGATTATGTAAATAGATGGTTGTGTCCATGTTGTGTCTACC
Source organism: Pinus taeda (assembly GCA_000404065.3). Lineage (NCBI taxonomy): Eukaryota > Viridiplantae > Streptophyta > Pinopsida > Pinales > Pinaceae > Pinus > Pinus taeda. The sequence continues at coordinate 22,837 of APFE030173399.1, read as the reverse complement.
ATCTATATGATCTTAGTTTTTCCATGCTTGTTCATTGAATTCGCTTTACTCTGAGTATGGGAATGCCTACCTCAAAGATGATTTTTGATATATATTTTGCATTGTGTTCCCTTGAATGTCCCTTGCAGGTTTCCAACCATTTCCTCTGATCCGATCCTTGGAATGATAAAGCACTTCAATCTTTAAACTTATTTTTCATACTTCACACTTTAGGGGGCAATCTATTACACGTCAATTTTTCGCCATGACACTTGATCAGTTTATGGATATTTTTACCATTCGTGAACATGTTGAAACCATCTCCCTTAGAAGTCAAACAACTCAATATGTGTTGAAATACATAAGAAATTTGGGTCAAATATCTCTCACACCTTGTTAAGTTCCACCAGCGCTGATTTCTATAGCATTTCTCGTGCATGCGCTAAAATTGACTCTGAGAACAGTGCAGAGTTGCTCTCTGTCTATAACTATAAACCCGCGCAAGTGAATTCTAGAAGGTAGAAATAAAAAGTACATTATAGAAACATAATTGGTTGAATATTTCCGAACTGAATGCTTCCAGGTGATGACTATTCGAACTATAACCCTCATAAGATGCATCTCCATCCCTTTTTTCATGGTAACCTAATCCTTTATTAAAGGAGGTTCATCCTCTTCTTAGGGATTTGAAACTTCCCCCTCTTTGATCTATAAAAGCACTAGAGGGTTGAGGGATGAAGGAGGTCAGAATTCAGAGAATATAAACTTATGTTGCTAGTTTGAGACTGGAGAGCTTGTTATGTAGTATACCTGGGGGGGTAGTATGGGGTATAGAGCGAGGTACCCAAGGGAATAATGTAATAATGGGATGGGCCATAGTAATAAATAAAGTGGTTAACCCGTATCATGTAAGGGACCACAAGTAGTTAGTAATAATGTAATAAGCCCATTGTATTAGATAGATGGTATTGAGGGAACCATGGTAATGACCCATGTTATTGTATGTATGAGGCCTATATAGAGGCTAGAGACTCCCCATTGAGAGATGTCAAGGATTATTGTATGGACAAGTATATGGCTTGTGGAGTTTTATCCTTCCTTAAGGGGTGAATATATGGTGTTGCCCTACCTTAAGGGTTTGATCAATAAAGAAACATTTATATATATTCAGACCTTGTTATTTCTTGGGTATATTTGTATTTTCATATATATTTGCAGGTCAGTTATATAAAAAGTGCTCTGATTCCACTTGTTATAGATCTGATTTGAAAACATATGAAATGATACCAATATAACCAATAACTGTAAATAATCACCAAAAATAACAAGATCTAAATATAGATAGAAATTTTTCTTTATTGATCAAACCCTTAAGGTAGGGAAACACCATATATTCACTTCTTAAGGAAGGAGAACACTTCAGAAGCCATATGATTGTCCATACAATAATCCTTGACATGTCTCAATGGGGAGTCTCTAGCCTCTATATAAGCCTCATACATACAATACCATGGGTCATTACCATGGTTCCCTCAATACCATCTATATAATACAATGGGCTTATTACATTATTGCTAACTACTTGTGGTCCCTTACATGACACAGGTTAACCACTTTATTTATTACTATGGACCATCCCATTATTACATTATTCCCTTGGGTACCTCCCTTTGTACCCCATACTTACCCCCTAGGTATACTACATGTTATCTAAGGAGGAGATTGAAGGCATTTGGGAGGGACCTCACGACATCAAGGAGAAGGTTGTAAGGCTCCTCTTATCTTCTGATTAATACAAATGAGCACTTTATCCCATTGATTTTGTCTTTTGTGAATGTTGAATAGTTTGCAATTGTTTATTATGTTCATTAAGGCAAGTTCAATCCCTAATTTCCTTTATCATTAGGCTAAGTTGTTTGAATTATTATATCACATGTGCTTTTGATCTTTTTATGGTTTATGTTTGCAGGCCTTATCAAGCATTGAAGAGTTGCATCAATTCATAACCGGGGATCTTCATCAGGCATTTCATGAAACCAGTAAGAGGTATCCATTAGCTAGACTGCTTATAATTCCAACAAGTTCAACTTAGGGAAAGATTCAATTCATTTGTCATGATTGTTTCTAGTTTCCATTTAGGATCTAGGGAGATCACTCTTGTCTGCAAGAGGGATTGTCCAGTGTAACACCAACATGAACATACTAGCAATGTCGTGTCGATTTGTGTCATGAGTCATGTCAGCCACATCACTACTATGGGCCATACTATTGCAAATCAATGTAATGTAACACAAAAGTCCAAGAGACCCACTCGTAATCTGAAGAGTCATTTAAAGTTGAAAAGCCATGAGGGAATTCGAACAATCACAAGGGCCAGTTTTACCCTTGGCTATAAATACCCCTCATTTGTACATGCAAAATACTTTTTCACCTTGGCTCCTCCCACATAGCCTTGAGAGTTTGTAATATTTTCTTTTAGGACCAAGCAGTGGCTCCAACCCCCCGCCTACGGGGTTAGTTATGTATGGTGTACCAATGTGTCTTGGAACTTTTGCTTAATTCAAAAGCCTGATAACATGCCAACACATTTTCACACATGTATTGTAATTGTTTGTGAGACTAATCTAGAACACTTGTAATGTGTGTTTCTTTAACCTGTGTTAAACAATTGAAATCTTTCGGTTGCTCTAATACATATATTTATGAAAATATGTTGTACGAGTTGTTAATATTGTTATGCCCACGTGGGTTTCCTCACTGGACATCAGACATAAAATTTCCCATAAACTTTTTATAACGACCATCGCGCTCTCGCGGACTGCTCCGCTGGGTGTTTTACGTGCTATCTTCTCTTGTGTGTTGTGACTGTCACATCCATGTGGGCTTCTCCTCTGGAGGTTGTGCGTGTCCTATTGTGTTGTTTTTCTCTAACAGATTTGGGACTTTTTCCCTTTCGACTAGAGACTAACTTCCACCGTCTCTCTCTACGGTGAAAGGACCTTGACACAAGTAACACTAACACTCACCAAGCACGTGAACCTCGTTGTTCAAAGATGAAGCAGACCACTCTCATGTGTTGACAATGCAAGAGATAAGTCATATCTTTAAGATAATGGCAACCGGGTCATCATATAGGATGGGCCTCCTACACCAAATGGTGTGAGGTCTAGTTGGGACTTCATACTAGGAAGATCCCCTAAATCTTGGCGGGTCCAGCACCATCAACACACCAATAGGTCAAACTAGTCCTACATCTCCATGAAACATCAATAGTTTATTCTTGAAAACATAAAAAATAAATAATAAATAAATAAATTGTAAAACTTTCAAAACTTAAAAGGTCAAAATTTATTACCGAAAGTAGCCCATTCCTCACCCTCAGGAAGCACGAGCTCAGGGTGAGCAAGGAAATCCATGTCTATGTAAGGATAGTCATTGGTCATAATAAATTGTTTGTGGTACCATCCGAAGAAGGCCAATGAGAATCTAATCAGCATAGGCCCTGCATTTCAAGACATGTGATCTATCCACCTCCTCATCCGTGGAACCCTCAGATCAATAGGCTCGAGTGTAATCTGTTGAGGATGAAGTAATGGAACCCACTCTAATGCAAAGGAAACTAAGATCGCACCATATCCAAAGTTCTTTATTTTCCTTATTTTTCTTTAGATAGTTGTTCTTTCATGTTGACCAAAACTCCCTCCTTCCATTTGAAGAGTGTTGGTGTTGGAATATAATCCTAAAATCTACATTTATTTTTTAGCCTAAGTATCCTTGACTTAGCCACATGCATTAAAAATGATGTTCACACTTGGTTTTTGGAAAACTAGCTTGGTGGACCAACTTTCCCTTGTTTTTTGCCTTTAAAGGCTTAATATTACGGAAATTTTGGTCCAACGACTTTCCTAAACCATTTAGACATCTAATTTCATGTTCACACCTAACCACACCTCATCCACTTGAGTTATTTGAGGATTGGCGCCCCACATGAAGATTCCCTCTTAAATCAAGGGATTTGGTACCCGGAACATTTTAGCGTGTTTTTAAGTTGCCTTCCTTGGGAAATGCACCCCTCCTCATGCTTTCCTCGTGTTTTATAGTTGGCATAGGTTGTCTTAAGTCATTGTTGCTATTTTAGGCCTCCCTTTAGCTTTTCTTAGCCTTTTCTATATTTTTACTAGTTTTTTCCTAGTTTTGTAGATTCAGAAATTTCTATATAACCACCTCCCTTTGGGATTAGAGATTTGGTTGCTCATGTATTAATATTGTTCATTAATTTAATACATTTATTTTATGGAGCAAATTCTTTCTCTCCTCTCTTGAATATCAGCAAATTACTTGTGTTTAATTTAGCTAGAATTCTAGATCTATCAGAGTTTCTACAGGAATTCTACATGGTATCAGAGCTAGTTCGAATCTAGTGGATTGTACACGGTTTTATTTGCAGGTATAGATCATCAAGAGGTGAAGAAATAAGCAATGGATCATCTCTATTAGCCCACAAAATTTGTTCTAAATCCTTTCAATTACATTGAATGGAAGACAGAGATCACTCTGCTCCTCCAAAGCAAAGGGCTTTACAGGGTAACATTGGGAACGGAGACTGAACTGACTTTTGCAGCGGAGAAGATCAAGTATTTCAATAAATTAGATGAATCAATTGGGCTGATATGCCTATCAATTTCCAGATAACTCCTCTTTCATGTCAGGGAAGCCACTACTCCCGATGTGGTCTGGACCACATTGGAAGGACTACTCGGCAAGCAGGATGAAATAAGAGTGCATCAACTGGAGAATGAACTCATATCCCTCAATGCAACTCATTTCAGAAACCTACAAGAATGCTTCACCAAGTTTAAGTCCCTCCTTGTTGAACTTGATGCATGTGGAGTCAAGAAAGAGGAAGATCAACTCATCCTTTCGATTCTCTCGAAATTAGGCCTTGAATATTCTGTATTTGTATCGTCTTTTCAAGCATCTAAATTGACTCAGGAAAAATGGAAAATGCCTCCATTGAATGACTTCATTGAAGCATTCACTCAAGAGCAAGCTAATTTATTCCAAATGGGTGCCATCAAGCATTCAAAGAACCAAGCACTTGCGGCTACTGATGCTCCAAAGAGCAGTGGAAGAGACAAGCAAAAAGGGAAGGGTAAATTTAATGAATCGAAGAAGGAGAGACTCATACAATCTTCAAAGAGATCTTCTTTGCCTAAGGGTAAGAAGAAGAAGGAAATAACACATTGCAACTACTGTTCCAAATTTTTTCATCCCAAAGAAAATTGCACGAGGAAAACAATCGATGAGATGGCTAAGCAATTGCAACAACACAATCTCACCGTGCCCGAGAATGAAAAGAAGAAGGATGATAACAGAATGAGAGATGGGAGAGGGATAGCACGAGATGGTCATGCTTTAATGGATTTCATATCCACTCCATCATCTTGGATCCTTGATTCAAGTGCATCAAACCATATGGCTGCATCAAAATATGAATTTTCCTCCATCGAAGAAAGCACCAGATCCCCAATTTACTTGGGAGATGCCACACCCACAAAGGTGTGCGGAGAAGGAATTGTAGACCTTGAAGGGGGATAATTCACAAATGTGCTTCATGTTCCCTCGCTGTCTACAAATCTTCTGCCAATATATCAAATCACTCATTTCAACACTAGGAGGAAGGTGGAGTTCGCTCCTGACTCTGCACTGATTACTGACATTTCCATGGGCTCACAACTTGCACATGGAATTGCAGATCATGATTCTCGTTTGTATTTCTTCTCCCACTTTGTTCCTAAATCTATTAGCACTATATTTCTGTCATAATCTAATGATATCAGCAAGGAAAACATGGTAGAAGGATTGCCCGCTATTAAATTCACAAGCAGTGTATGTCAAGGATGCATTATTGGCAAGCATCCAGAGCAAAATTTTGACAAAGGGAAGGCTTAGAGAGCTTCTTCACCTCTTGGGCTGATTCACAGTGACATCACGAGCCCATTCCCATAGCCTTCAATTAGTAAGGCTTGACATGTACTCACCTTCATAGATGATTTCTCTCGCTTTACTTGGGTATTTTTTCTGAAATTAAAATCGGAAGTATTTGAATGCCTTATAGAATTTAAAGCACTTGCTGAGAATGAGTCTGGGTGTAAGATTAAGATAATTTGTACTGATAATGGGGGGGATTATGTCAACAAAGATGTGCGGAAACTTTTTATTGATGCAGGTATACAACTACAACACACAGTGCCATATACACCACAGCAGAATGGTGTCGTGGAGAGGAAAAATCGGTCGTTAAAAGAGATGGCCAATTGCATGTTACAGTCCAAATAATTAGCTCCTAAGCTATGGGTTGAAGCTATTAATTGTAAAGAATATATTCAGAACCAAATTCCTCACAAAGCACTCAAAGGCACCACTCCATTTGAATGTTGGATCGGTAAGAAACCGAAAGTGTCGCACTTTCACATTTTTGGTTCACGAGCATGGGCTCACATTCCAATAGATAAGAGGAAGGATTTGGAGCCTCAAAATGTTGAATGTATCTTTGTTGGATATCCTAACAATTTCAAAGGATATAGATTTCTAAACTCTCACACTGAAAAGTTCCTTGTAGCTCGAAGTGTGAAGTTTGAAGAAGAATCACTACATGATTTTTCAGCAGACCCTGCCAAGGAACCGCTTGTTACCACTGATGAGGAGTTTGAAACTTCTTCAAGCACTTCAGAGAAGCCATCAGACAAGCCTCTTGGGCTCAATTCAGAGGATGAGGAGTAGGTCATGGCTACTCCAACTCAACTGCCAACTTGGACAAAGAAAACCCTACAAGATGCGGGTGAACTAGTCGATGATCCTGCAGATGCGAGAAGGAGTAGATCACAGTGTTTTGGGTCTCCTCAAGCCCTGGCTGCCACCAAACCATTGCTTCCCATACATTGCTATATGACACTTGTTTTGAATCCATAGTCACACTCTGAGGCAGTTGGAAACCTAGTTTGGGAGGCTGTCATGGATGAAGAGTACTCTGCTCTCATGGAAAACAACACATGGGACTTGGTTCCACTTCTGAAAGGAAGAAAGCTTCTTCGATTCCAATGGATCTATCAAAAAAATATTGCTACAGATGGTGAGATTAGAAAGTACAAAGCTCAACATGTTGCAAAAGGATACTCACAAGTACATAGCATAGACTACACAAAGACATTTACGCCTACTGCAAAAATGGACTCCATTCAACTAGTTTTAGCCACTGCTGCTTCTTGCAGATGGGAAGTTCATCACATGGATGTGAAGAGTACATTTCTTCATGGAGATATCAAGGAGGAAGTAGTGATAGGGATACATTCAGAACTCTTCCCTCGTTTGCAAATTAAGAAAATATTTTTATGGCCTAAAACAAGCTCCCAAAGCCTGGTATGCAAAGATGGATTCTTTCCTACTTTCCATTGGATTCATTTGATGCAAATCTTAGCCGAATGTTTATTTTCTGCAACATGATGATTCCCGTTTGCAGATAGTACTTTATGTAGATGATTTATTGATGATAGGGAACCTTACCTCAACTATTGATTCGGAAAAATTAGCATTGCATGATCGATTTTCCATGACAGATTTGGGACTATTGCACTACTTTCTTGGTCTTGAAGTTTCTCAGTCTACTTCAGGATCAAGATGGCATAGTCTAAGTATGCATCAAATCTACTTTTCCACTTTCATATGATAGAATGCAAGCCAGCAACATCTCCCTTTCTTTTGGGGATCAGATTTGAGGATGCAGGTACTACACCTTTGGTGGGCAGTACACTGTATCGATAGTTGGTTAGGAGTTTGTTGTATCTTACTCACACCGACCTGATATATATTTGTAGTAGGAGTTTGTTCCAGATATATGCAGGAGCCCCATGAGCTTCACTAGAAAGCTACAAAGAGAATCCTTAGATATGTGAAAGGTACTTCCAGTTTTGGTATCTTTTATGTTGTAGATTTCCCACTTTCACTGATTGGGTACACAGATTCTGATTGGGCTAGCAATGGTACAGATCACAAGTCCACCTCTGGTTATGTTTTTAGCTTTGGTTCAGGGCCATTTTGCTATTCTAGCAAGAAGCAATCCATGATTTCTTTATCTACATTCAAGGTAGAGTATAGAGGTGCAGTGAATGTAGCTACACAGGATGTTTGGTTGCAGGGGCTTCTCTCTGAGTTTTGTATTTAGTATCCACTTCTGGCTGTAATATTTTGTGAAAATCAAGGGTCCATTTGGATATCAATTGATCTAGTTCATAGGAAGAGGACAAATCACATCGAGATTCATATGCATTGCATCCACGAGCTGATCTGTGACTCGCTGCAATACTGCCCCACTGAGCAGCAGGTTATAGACATCTTCACCAAGTCTTCCACTAAAAAGAAATTTTTAGAACTGAGAGCTATGCTTAGAGTGGTGGAGACAAATGAGTAGGCCCTTCTGGCCACTTAGCCTTTTTTTCCTCTTTTAGGGGGGCGGGGGGGTGGTGGTGCTTCCCTTGAAGTTTTCCCTCTTTCTTAATTTTATGAGGATCTTTTATTTATTGTACCTGAGTACCTTACATGTCATCTTGGTCGGGACTCAGTTTAGATAAGTGAGTTAGGATGAAGGGGGAGGTGTTGGAATATAATCCTAACATCTACATTTATTTTTTAGCCTAAGTATCCTTGACTTAGCCACATGCACTAAAAATCATGTTCACACTTGGTTTTTGGTAAACTAGCTCAGTGGACCAACCTTCCCTTGTTTTTTGCCTTTAAAGGCTTAATATTGTGGAAATATTGGTCCAACTACTTTCCTAACCATTTATACATCCAACCTCTGCCTACAGTGTATGATTGCTTAGGTGCAACATAGTTTTCAACCATCTGGGCCTGCGTTGGTCTTAAGGTAAAATTTTGGAACTTCAAGGCCCTCAAAAACTCATAAATTTTGCATGAAATCAGAAAATGGAACCACATAAAGAAAGAGAGGGGTTTTAGCTCCTACCTGGAACCAACAGTACTCAAAATCGTCCACTAGATTGGCCACAATCAACTGCAGAATATCGAGGGAAAATGTAATCAGAAATCTCACTATTCAAGGTAAATGTGAAATGGTAAAGATGAACAATCATTTTTGAGTATATATGATCATATTTTTCATTATTATTTTCATATTTAATGATTTGAGCTAGTCATGATTCGTTTTTATTATGAAACATGTATGTTTAATCCTTGGTGTGTTGTTTTGAGCTGGTTGACAGCTATTAACAGATTTTTTTGTGCTTTAAATAGGTTATTTTGACCGAAGATTACACTTTTATCTCTTTTTGGCGCTCTTTAAACCTATGAAAAAGGAACACCTTAGAGTCCTATTTTAGCTCTTTTCAGACTCCCAAAACATGAAAATATTTCCGAGCACTTGTATTTTCTAACTCATAATTGTAAATGAAAATATGTCCACTCAGTATAAGTCTAATCCTTTCTCGGACTAAGATAGAACAACTACGAAAAATGAATACCTTAGGTGAACATGGGTAAGAGGTTCTCTTGGGTATTGTTTTCTACCTTTTCGAACATAAGGGACTACCTATGAAAAGGAAGATCTGGAGTTTTATTTTTTGCCTCTTTTTCAAATTCTCTAAACAATAAAAAGAAATCAAGTTTTCACCCTCACTGGACTCGTAAAAACATAAAATTGCAATGGAATCGTCAATCATGATGGGACCGAACCACTCCTTCTCTAGGTTTGTTAAATATTCTCAGATGGATTCATCCAAAGGATGGACTTACAGATTAAGCATATGTTATTATTCTCAAGCTTGTTAAAAAATAAAGAGGTACTAACTAATATGGTTGCATAATTGGGAAAACAGGGTACTCCATTTGTTAATGGTAGTGAGCCACTCTTGAACATGATACTCTTCCACTTCATCTTCATGGTTGTTGGGTTGGGTAATATTTTGTCTTTTGGTTATCATACCATTTTTAAGAACCTCCATTTCGATTTTGGGTCAACGCTGCAAACTACATTCAATGTCGCCAGTGTGTTCAAGATAATCTATTATCTTATATCCATTACAATACTCTTAAACCTCCATTCCATGTTTGCCTTTCTTGATCCATTTCCATATCAACATCATTTTTTCTCAATCATGAGACCTGTTTTGTGTCATTGATGGAGGATACATCAAGGACCTCCTATGATTGGTCGCTTCCTGTCGACATCAGCACATTATCTAGGAAGTTGACTTAGAAACACCCATCGGTACCTTAGTTCTTGCATATATCAATGGTAAGTGTCCTCGTTCAAGGTGAAAAGTTTACATAATTGGCATTCGACCGAAATATTTTGTGTGGTGTTTGACATCAACTCATTTATTCATACCATATGGATTTTACTTGAATACCTTGAGAGCCATTAACATCATCAGTGGTTTCTCTCGCATATGTTAACGAATTACATCATTAGATGGTAGTCAGATGGTGTTTACCATGTTCGATTTCAACTCATTGATACAAATGGATAGAATCATACGTTGGCTGGTCATGTGAACGAGATAGAAAACCTTGGATCTAGTTTCCATCATTTAGGCTGGATTTCAAGATTATACAAGATTACTATGTATGATGGCTATGATCATACTGGCATTCATCTAATCATGGATCCACCATCAATCATCAGTGGACATATCTTTTGATCATTACACATGTTATGTTAGCTAATGTGTTGAGTATGGGTATGCCTCCCTCAGAAAAAGGATGCCATGATGTAAATGTATTGTAATGGAAGATGGTATCATCGGTTGTTCTTGATCCCGACTTGTCACAAGATAAAGCACTTCATTCACCAATCATCATCTCTGACTTTACACTTTAGGGGAACTTTGTTATATGCTATTTTGTCACATTGATCAATAAGCCTCTAATGGGATCAATCAACATGTTACTCCCCCTTTACATCATAATTGCACAAAGCCCTATGCATGACTCTCTCATTCCCCAGATTTTTTGCCCTAAACTACATCATCTAAGCCAATTTTAGGACCAACACACCCTGGATTCTTACTGGACAATGTTCACCTATAGGTTTCTCCATTGTTTCCTACTTTGACCAACTCTAGGTTACTCCCCTTTCCACCTTCATTGGTTCTATAAATCCAGGCAAAATAGACAATCCCAAGGCCTCCATTTCCATAAGCTTCTAGGATCTATTGTAACCATTTACCTTAGATAAAAATTTTGAATCTATCCTATCCTACCTTGGAATTTCCATTACTTATCCTTATATCTCATCCTCTCATCAAGATTATATCTCAATCCTAAGATTGGCAAAAGGATAAGAACCCCCAACTTACCCCACTCCTCTATATATTTACAGCCTTCTATGTGCAAGGGGTTGGATTTTGGAGAGTGATTCTACCCTTATGTTTTTGTTATGAGAGTTATCCTTTCATGCATTTAGGGTGATTGGAGGTGCATTTTGTGACAAAGGAAGGACAAGTCAACAACTTGGAGGAGCTATTTTACAATATCAACACCTATTTATGGATGTAACTAACTCCATTTATATCAATACAAAGAGTTTTTTATTTTCCTATATGTGATGTATTTATTTCATGTATTTAAACACCTGTGTTGATATGTTGAATGAACTAGATAGATGATGCTACATAGATCTCATAGTTTCATAGCTTGTGTTTTCTATTTGCGCAAGTTCTAATTTTGGCAGCTAGAGCTAGGATTGAAGCATTCAAGCCAAAAAAGGTGAAAAACATACAATAGATTCCAAGTAGTTTTCATCCCTTCATCTACTTAATTTAAGGAAAACATTGGTTCCTTTCTCTTTATGTTGTTCTAGGCTAGCCACCAAACCCAAGGGAGATACTTTTTTCTGTAATTGTAAATCTTGCATAACAATGAGCATAATGTGCATTCATGGCTTATAGGTATTAAGTTTACAATGTGTTTTTCTAAATGATTGTAATGTATTTGATAAGCTTGAGGAGGAATAGACATAATAATAGTGCATAAAGACTTGTACATGTTAATGACAAAGTTCTGGAGTGATCTAAGCAGTTGGATGATTGTTCAATTCAGTTTGTGGAGCTAATCTTTGAAACTAGGAATCCTCTAGCTCAACCACACTAAAGTTGGGTCAACCATACAACTACATCCACTGGCAGGATGGGACATTTGTGTAGCTGGAAGCATGTAGACGCATTAATTCCTTTTGCGCATGTGACTAAGTTGTGAGCTAGGTAAAGGAGTTTCCTGGACTCAAGGAAAAGGTTACTAGTGGAATCAAGTCATTAAGGGTGTGCTCAAGTGTTCTTGAGTGTTACAGTAAGTGTTGCATAAGTTGGTAAGTTAGGCCCTATTTCCATAAAATAATCTTGGAGGTTGGGTCATGCATAGTAACTCTTAGCTCATGTTTACCATGGTGAGCTTCTAAAAGTGGGTAAATGTGGGGTGGGATGTTACAAAGTGGTATCAGAGCCAAGTTGTAGCACTGGACCTCAGGGTAAAATTAGGTTGTCATGTAAGGTTATATGTTGGCATCTATGCATGATGGTTAATTGTTGTTATATGCATTGTGGTCATGTGCATGTCAATCATTTATTTCTACTGTGGTTACATGCATGATAGATGTTAGTTAATTAGTGTGGTAATATGCACATGAAATAGTTGTTGTTTGCATTATGGTCATATGCATGATGAGTATTTTCATTTTAATTTCTTCCATGACAGATAAGTTCTTGATATTATTATGTATCGTGCTAATATGGATTGAATTTTTTAGATGTAATGGCATCCCCTGAGATACAATGAGGTATGGTTTTTATTATGTCTTTGATTTGGTTTATCTAACATGGTATGTTTGCAATAAAATATAAGACTAAATATGGAGAGAAGAATAGTTAAGTAAAGTTCATAATACTCCCCATATAGGCCCAAAGTGAAATCAGTGGAATGGGAAATGTCAATTGAGTAGTGAGGAGAGGAATATTCTCCTAATATCATTGAAAATTTTGAGGGTAGAGATTATAATTTGTAAAGGAAATAATAAAAGGTTGATTGAGGCATAGGAAAGACTTACAAAAGCTCAAGAAAATCAAGTTGAAGTCAATGCAGTCATCCCCCAGAGGATTTTAGATTTGCAGAAGTAGGGACAACAAGTAATCAATCATGGGGGACAAACAAGAAGAAAATACTAATGGTACAGTTGGAAAAAGGTCACAAAAAATGTAAGTTTGGATTGGGATGATACAGTAAAGAGTGGCAGACTATTGGATACACTTGAGAGGAGGGATAGTACTCATGGATTTTATTATGGTTCTGCTTCTAGGAGACATGATCGCCATCACCACCAACACTTGTATAGGAGGAGTGAGGAGGGGTAATTGCAAGAGGAATTTAAGAAAGATAAGCCTCCAACTTTTGATCGTGATTTAACTCAGTCAGAAGATGTAGAAGCATGGTTTCTTGGGATAAGGGAATTATTTAGACTTCATGATTACTCTAACAACATGAAAGCCAAGATAGCTAACTTTAACATTAAAGGAAATGCATATATCTAGTGGGAAGATGTTAAGAATGTCAAAGGCATCAGGGAAGAATTTGAAAGACCCTTCAGGAAGAAGTTCCTATGTAAGATGTATTATGATGGAAAGGCCAAGGAGTTCTATGAACTCAAGATAGGTTCCATGAAAAATGAATAATACATAGCTAGATTTCTAGAGTGGTTGAGATATGTGCCCTATCTCAAGGATGGGAAAGAAAAGATCCAAAATTTCATCAGTGGACTTCCATTATCATTCAAAGACCAAATTGATATTGATGAGCCTTGCTATAGGATAAAATGCACATTGTATGGAGAATGAAGATACCCTCAAAGGTCTTCCCGGGACCTTTGGCAAACTGTAATATTATTTGTAGCCATCACAAAGTTACATGCATATCCATAAACATTAACTAACCATCAAATAAAAACAGGTGGATTACCTCAAGCCTCCGTGTAGATTTGCTGGAGAGCACAATGCAGCTAGGTGGAAGTCCCCTAAGCCAGCTCCAGATCAAGTCTTGCACATAGAAGAGACAAGCATAATCACAGCATACAACCTTGATAACTAATACATGAATACATAAAAGACATATAGTTACACATAACTAAGCTACTCATGCTAAAAGGTATTGGACAAAAAAATAAATGAATTATATTACCAACACCACAGAGTAGACAGTACAACTGCAGTTCTATGTTAATGTTGGAAGAGTGATTACAACCATCTATTGCATCAGCCTTCCCTTACCCCTCCCGCTTCTCTCTCTCTCCCTTCTTACCAACTTCTTATGCTTAGATTTGAGAATATTGTTAACAGGAATAGTGTCCACTCGGAGCTGCTATTCCCACTAAGACTAGTAGCTATCTTAGAAACAAACAAGTAAAGTCTACTTTCGCTTTCCTTTATGAAAATAGATAAGAGTGGAACAAAGGAGACCAACCTTAGTCTTGCACTTGGTTTCCTTGTTTGATTCCTCTCCTTCCTGATAGACCTTTGTCGCTTCTTCTTTGTCTGCCCAGCTTCAAAGAGCACCTGTGGAATCAAAGCAACATACTACTATCAAAGAACAGAGATCTATATTCATAAATAACACAAGACTAGATATGTGTTAACCATACAAATGCATATATAATGAAACACACAAGAATATGGAGGAAAACTTGAATAGCTTTATTAAGATCAAGAGTAGCAAGATGATTACAACCATATGTTCTGACCTAGCATCATCCTCTAGCAACAAAGCCCTTCTTCACCTCAAGTAAAGCTTAGATCACCCAACAATATGAAGTTACACCAGAAAACCAATAGCACTTCTCTACAAGATACAAGATTCCAGCCTCTAGATCTCTGTGATGAGGGATCCATATATAGATGATTGTAGGGGGGTGAGTCATTTTCTGGGGTCTTGATTAGTGTCCTCTCTCTGATAGTTCTTGTCCACTTGGAGGTATGATCTCTTACTCATCCCTGGTCGAAAATAGAGAGGCAAGTGTCAGAGGGGAAGCTTCTGGAAGATTCCATGATCTTCCACCTCGCAAATTGTCCCTGCCATTTGTCCATTCCTGGCCATCGCACCCTACAGAGGAGCCATTTAGTATGCATCGCACCCTTTACACTAGGAAGGTGATATGCATCGCACCCTCTGCACTAGGTATTCAGTATGGTCTAGTTTTGACCATTTCTGAGCAGTTTTTGGTGGAGAACTTTTGGGAGATGATGTAATCAGTTGACCTTGTTTCTTTAGGCAGTGAAGCAACACTTTTAGGGACTTAGGATCCCTCAGTTTATGGACATTTATCATTGGGGTTGAAATGCCCAAAAATGTCTATAACAGTTGCCCCCTAAAGCATGAGGTCGTTAATCTTTTGATGTCGGGTGAAATGCTTTAACATGAGGATCCAAAGTTTTTCCAAGCTAGGAGGCGACCTGTAATAAGATACAATATAATACATTATCTTCACAACATTTTTTTAATGATCTAGCTGAGGCGGACATTCCCATGCTCAGCTTTATAAATTCATTTTCATGTACATAGGACAGACGATCGTCTGTGTGGCAGACTGATGATTTGGACTCATCATCCTTTGATTTGGATGATCATCTGTTCGCCAATGATGTACATTTGATGTCTTTATATTCTTGAATATATCGCAGCCCGGATGGATGAAACTAGATCCAGGGTCTTCAAAACTCATTCAATCTTCACTCGGAGTACAAGTCGATCCATGTGAAAAATGTTCCGGAGTCGAACATGGAAAGACATTGCCTAATTACCAGCCAATGATGTAAGCTGTTAACAGGCGCGAGAGGAATCACCAATAATGACAATGACACTCAAGGTACTACAGTACAATTCGCGTGGTGTGAAAAAAGGACTTGGCATTGAACACCACGCGAAATCTCTTGGTCGAAGGCCATTAATGTAAACCTGTCGCTGAAAGTGAGAAACTTGCCATTGAGGCATGCAAGCTTCAAAGTAGTGAAAGGGTTGTTCCTAGGTCGACTTCTTGGATAATGAGCTGATGTCGACAAGAAGTGACCCGTCGTAGGAGGGCCTTAATGCATCCCACATCTACGACACGAAATGAAGCAAATGATTTTGGAGGTGAAAACAATCTGATGATACAGTGTTCAGGGTGGCAGTCATGAAAGAATGGAGCGTGAATGTATTGCAGTGGGTGAGACACAGGTGAATTTTCTGAATGACCTCTCTTGAACATATCGGTGACACTGACGATGGATTGGTAGCGCTAACCCCAGAGATGGATGGTGTGATGGACCAATGGTGATGACCAGTGAACGGAACAACCCAACCCGGCTTGGATGCGGAAGGAAAGTGTCATGTTCAAGAGCGACTTGCTACC
>APFE030173395.1:40632-59101 GCA_000404065.3 Pinus taeda | reverse complement strand
TTTACCATACCTCTTTTATAAATATGGTATTTGGGCCTTTGGCCCATAAGATTCACTTAAATAAAACCTATTGTTGAAAATGGGCGAATGGAAGGTTGTAACTCCTAATTTCAAGGGCTAAATTTCCCTTTCTTACCCTCTCCCTTAAAATAAGGTGGGCTATTTGAGGTGATTTGTAAAAATGTACTAAGATACAAAATATTCGCCCACTAAAAATTTAAAACCCCTTAATTTCGCCAAAGGGCGAACATTCGCCCCTAAAATTTTCTATGCATTGAACCCTTTTGTTTGAGGTTTATCAATTGGCTAAAAAAAGTGTTGCTTTTTGTATCCTCATAATGTGCTATCATTTCTTCCGTAAAAATTTCCCAAGTGACAATTTGTTTATGAGAGCAAAGCCATTGATACTATACAAATGATTTGGTTCAAAATATAAAGTTGCAATGTGCACCTTTTGTGTGTTTTACACATTATGGAGATCAAAATAATGCTCCATCTGTAGTATCCATGTTACGAGATCCTTGCCATCAAACTTCCTCATATTGATCTTTGGAACATGGTGGGTCTTTGTTCCAACGTTAGAGTCTATGAAATCATGATTAACATTTCTTTTGTTCTCATCATGAGTTTCCTCTACTACCTTTTCGCCATTAAGAATCCTTTCTTGTAGCAACTTTGTCAAACCTTCCATGTATTTCTTCAAATCTTCAATGTTGTCATTCTTTGAATCATGATTAACATTTCTTTTGTTCTCATTATGAGTTTCCTCTAATACCTTTTCGCCATTAGGAAGCCTTTCTTGTAGCAACTTTGTCAAACCTTTATTCAAATCTGTCATCTTAGCGTCCATACTATTCATCTTAGCTTCCATGTCATCCATCTTAGTTTCCATGCCATCCATATTAACTTGTATGTCATTCATATTAGCTTCCACGCCATTCATCTTAGCTTCTGTTATCTTTTGTGAGAGTGAAATTTGTTGCATTTGGTCTCGTAATTTTTGATATATCATGTTGCATTTCTTCCTCTTCTTCATGAGTCATGCTAGAGCTTTCAGGTTTCTTACTAGGTGTTTCCATTTTCTTTCTTCGAGCATCAATTAATGATAATTATGCTTCACTATGCCTTTGAACATTAACCTAATTTTTCAACCCAAACTTATGCAAAATTTTAAAAAGACTACACAATTTTTTTCTTCTTTTTTTGCTTTGTAGAAGCTCGATATTGAATCTGTTATATCTCTGTAATTTCAGATCTACAAGGTCTGAAATTTCTTCCTACAGTATTCCTCTAATTCATCTTTCCAAATCCACCAGTCTCATCAAAATTGGATTCTCCAAGAAAGAGTTATGCGCAATCTCCCAAGATGACCTAATTATATAGTTTTGCAGTAGAGCGAACTTGTACGACGTGCCACATGTCACTGTGTCAACCTTCGTTTTTGAAAAAGATATACAAAAAACTACAGTCCATCCTCTTTCTGTAACTTCTTACGAAATTTCAATCTGATGCTCAGAGAGAAAGTTATGACGCTTTTCCCAAGGTCACTTGTTTGGAGTGTAATGCGGGAGTCTGCAAAAACCCTAACTTCCTCAGATCATATCTCTGAAAATATAGCGAGTCAAGATATGAAATTTAGACCTGAGGTTGAGAACGATTTCGGCACAAATGGGTTTTTTTTATCTTCTGAAACATCGCAAAAAAGAAGTTATAGCGAAAATGCCACGATGACCTGTTTGGAGGAGCGAAACCCTAGAATCCAAAGTTCCGATACCAAATGTTATGAAACCAACTCACAAAAAGATAGAAAAGATAGATCAATGCCTTAGAAATAAGCCTCTTTGAGGGGGCAACCTCTTTTACATTACACAAATGAATAATTATTGGATGATACAAATGACAAGGCCTTCTTTCTATAAATAGGAGTCTAAGGGGTCATAACATAATCAGAGCCGACATAACAATAATAATGTAAGGGAACAACAATAACAATAATGAGCTTCTATGGGGCACAATAATAAAAATATGGAGACTACATGGGCACAACGATATAATAAGGGGGTTGCTCTAATAACAATGGGGGTTACACTAGTAGTATAGGGTCCTAACAAAATGACAACAAATGTACACAACATCACATGCACAACATGTTCACAACATCCCCTGCACGCAACACCACTTGTACAACATGTACACAACACCACATGGACACAACATCATATGCAAAATCATGAAAACAACACCATATGTACATAGTACCACTTGTACAACATGCATATAACACCATACATATACAACACATACATAGCATCATATGCACACGACACTACATATCCAACATGCGCACAACACCATATGCACACAATGTCGCATATCCATCATGCGCTCAGTACAATATGTATACAAAACCACATATCCAACATGTACATAGCACCATATATACCAGACACGGCATACGAAATATATACACAACACCATATATACAACATGAACACCACATCATATGTACACAATACCATATATACATAGCTTTGCATAAATAACATGTACACAATACCCTATATACACAACATCGCATGCACACAATATCACAAGTGCAACATGTACAACATATATACAATAGTAGTACTGCACATCCATAGAACACACACTGACTTTACTAAGCAACCTTGCTCTAGTGTCTTTTTGCCATCCATACTTATCTTAGCATGCCTCGAATCTCACTGCTTTCATTCAGCTGATGTATCCCTCAAAGTTACCTGTCAAAACATAAACATAGGCATAATACAAGCATACAGTATCAAATCATATCCACATGTTACTGACCTTGTATATTCGTCATGACTACTCTCCCCACTTGATTCCCCATAAGACTAGGAACCTCATCATGCCACTCGCATGAGAAATCATACCTCCATAAGAATGATCCCTGACAACCCTGTTAGACAGTGACATAGATACATAGATACATATACATAAACATTAGCATAAAACAATCATGATCTTTTCAGACGATTACATACATACACACATACATATGTATATAAACATCATCATAATCATTACCATAACATAACTACCAGATAGCATAATGTCAAGGTTAAGAGAACTCCCTTTATCTGTGCACATCACACACAACATTGAGAACAATCGTTCCCAACATAGCCAAGGCATCTGATGCCTTAGATCCATTTACTTCACATTTCCTATTATATTTCTTATGACTGTACTGTCATTGTCCATTTACACCAATGGACTGAACCAATCCAATTGATTGTCATATTCTTACCTTCAACTTCCCTTACTCATGCACCGAGCTTTATTCGGGTCTTATGTTACCTGCTAGGTTTCATTCAGCTCTCCCTAAACTCCATTAACTTTCCTCTTTCCCAACCAATTCCCAAGACCCTCAAGGCATAAAAGGCAAGAAAAAATGGAAACAAGAAGAAAACCATGAAAACCAATAACAATACGACACTACGAACAAAGTGTTATGGAAATACACTAGACATAAAAAAAGAAAAAGAAAAAAAAGTTGCAAATCAAGCACAAACAAAGCACAAAGAATCGAAATCACAAGGCTCTCAAAATACACCATGACTCAATCCACATGGTTCCCATTGCTTCCAAAGGAAAGCTCAACATGAGCCTTCTTCAAAATTTCATGGCAGTCTCTTTTGCATACAATCCCCTGCATCATATTGGCATAAACACATAACTGTTAGTGCATAAACAAACATAACAATACAGCAATTACCTTACCTTGTTGTGCCAAGCATGTTGCTTGCATCTGAACAAATCAATGCCATCTCTCGAGGGACTCCAATACTTTGACGAATCTAGCCATAACTAGAACCAGCTGTTATACCTGTTAAATACATATTTATGAATATAACACATATCCTCATAATGTCATAAAAATTCAAGGTTACAAAGACTTCCTATATGAAAAGCACTCATTCGTTTGGAATTGTGGTTTCCAAACATATCCAAAGTAATTTTCACCCAATTCCTTGCTTTTACCTTTTCCTTGCTGCAATTAAGTCTTACTATGCATTGTCACATCACCCCCGTTAGTTATATAAACACAATAACTATTACCTAATCAAGCTAATACAAGGGATGTTGCCGCGGAATTGCTCACACGTGTCATCCTCACGTTCCAAAGATCAAGACATCATGTATATTAATTTGAAATCAACTATTAACAAGTCCAACAACCATGCCATATTCAATTATAAACTCACATTCATCAGTCATAATACATAATAATACAATTATCACATACTTACACTCAATTACATGTCAGTTGTCTCAACACATATGTATTAGTAGAAACATCTTAAAACAAGATCATTTCGACAAGAAATCTTATAGACACATACTCATATCATTCAAGTAATCAAACATTTAGACAACAGATAGACAACATAATAGACACCAAACACTCAAACACCAAATAAATGACATAATCAAACATTCAAAAAATAGACGACATGAGAAAAATCATAGCTTAATGTACCTCATGGGAGGCTATCTTGTCCACACAATCAATATAGATTAGCATGATATAACTTCATGACATATCAAATCAGACATAAATAAAGTCATGATATCCGTAATAGTCACTAGCTAACATGTTCACAATATAAATTCATAAATAATTATAATTCATGCATAACAATCACATATGCAAAGTTGGTCTATATTAGTACAACACAATGTCACAAATAAGTCAACTTATACCTGAATGTCACAACCTTAACCATCTGCATAGGCCAATCCAATTTAGCATGATACATATAACATCAAGATCTTAATGTAATAACCATAAACATCAAGTTACTAGCATATAACAACAACATGTTATATATCATGCTCATCAACATCATATAACCTAATCATCAAGCTAACTGTCATATAACAGTAACAAGTTAACCTATTACATACTCATCAAAAACATATAACATAATCATCAAGTTATCTAACATAAAAAAAATAGAAATGCATACAACCATAGGTTACTCTCATTCATGACTATCTAACACACGTGCATATGACTACACTAATCAACTAGCATCCATCATGTATGTAACCATAACATCAATAGAATGAAAGGCATACACAACCATAATGCATATAACAATCCTCAACCTACATACCTGCATGCCCAACATACAAACTTGTATGACGACGTGCTCTTGCCTCGAGGTCCAACATTGCAACTTCACTTTGATGGTCTGCATCTCTTGCTTTATCTCAACCAACTCATTAGCATCATAACATATTAATAACATCATGATGGCCTAATTGCATACAATGACCTCACAACACATGTCTAACCTACCATACATACGTAACCATAACCATGACAATACATGCATAACAACATATAGACATCGACATGCATAACAAATGCATATACAACTGACATGCATTCATGACAAACACATCCCAACAACAACATCATCAACTCCTACATGGAAACACAATGACATCACTACAACCATGATCAACACCATGCAAATGCAACAAGCACATGGACTACAAGCATAAGGAACACATGTGCAATCGACATGACTGCATGACCAACACACACCGCCCATCTAGTCCAAGGGGTGAACCATGCTTTGATACCACTCTGTAATGCCCTCCTCCCACATCTACCCAAGTAACCAACCAACCGGAGTAAACATGTGATGAGAAGTTACTAATATATGATTAGACTCCCTATGTGTCAGTTAAGGAAGTGGAACTGATGGAAACACACCATACAAACCTTCCACATCAGCGACAGAACTCCCAAGAGCCATCCCAACCACTCAGGTAACCAACCTCTGGGTCCCACTACATTTTTAGACCATTAAACCTCTATACGCTCCCTTGATATGGACAAGCATGTGTCCAGGAGGCTCTAGATGCTCCCACATCATGGGTATGCATACTTATGGAGACTTTTCTCCTTAGACCTATGCCTGCAACTCCAGGATTTGTGCCACTTTTTTCAGGCCCACAGCCCAAGTCACTGCCCATAATTTAATGACACCTTCATGAATGAAATTTCACAACGGAACAAAGATAAATTTGAAAAAACATCAACAAGAACTATACCGTACCCTTATTAGCCATGACAAACATTTTGTCAAACATATCACAAATATGCAATCTACAGGTTTAAGAAACAGATTTGAACATAGGGGTCTCATACTTATCTAAGATTAACTATGAGGCATTGTTTCCTTACCACATTAGTTGCATTATCATCTATTAAGCCATGGATACATTGTTCATTCCTTTAAAAATCAAAACATGAGGAGAGACATACACCATCACTGTCATAAAACATGCTCATAACCAACATATAACTAGCAAAACAACAATGATAAAAAAACCATAAAGATCTCATAATAATAAGTACACTTATCCATCAACTTCAAGAACAACATAGCTCTTATTAACATATGCAAAATGCATCCAGGTCTGGGACTTCCACATACCACTCGACCATAGACATGGCCGACAAATCTCTCTTTAGTCAATCAACCCTGTGCCATATTCCAAGAATGAATATGGGATCTCATAAAACAAATCAATCAAAACCATCCAGAGCTTCCAGAGGTCAAACCACCTCAACCCTTAACCGATGATTCCACCTCACAGTCGAACATCACTAACCATCACCAAATTGGTCTTTACCGAATTTTTCCATGACTCTAGAGCATTTGTTCCCACGAAGGCTAAAGGACTAGTAACACAACCCACGACTTTCACGAGCTTCTAGAGCATTTGTCCAACTAGGGCTTTGAGGACTAGTAACTCAACCCACCAAGGGTCTCTAGAGTGTTTTTCCAACCAAGGATTCGAGGACTAGTAACTCAACCCAAGCTGTTACACGGATTCTAGAGCGTTTTTCCAATGAGTGATTCTAGGAACTAGTAAGTCAACCCAAGCTAAAGGAAACATGAAAACCAACCAAAAAAAAAACAAAGAAATTAACCCACAACACCATGGCTATCCAGGAAATGGAAAGGCTAGGAAAAACCACTATCAATCTAGGAAATCCTCCAAGCTAATGACAGACCAGGACCAAGAAACCACATGCATGTGCCATGCATGCCAAAACTAGCAATGAAATCATACATGCAACTCGGTACCTGCAAGCAAAGCCCACTGTAGTTGTTGATCCCGATGCCCTCTTGCGCTTTCCTGCTTTTCCTTTGCCTTCTTGCTCCAAATTCCAAGTATGCCACACTCCTCCAAGAGTGCTCCAAGAAAACTCTAAGTGTCCAAGAGTATGAGAGAGAGAGAGAGAGAGAGAGAGAGAGAGAGAATAGAAGAGTGCTCCACCAAAGACTGTCAAAAACTTTCCAACTGATCCTCATAAGCCTTTTTATCAATGAAGCCTCTATTTTCTTCATTTTCCATTATTTAACTTCAATTTCCTCCTCACATGCAACCTGTGACCTTTCACCTTCCTTTTCTCCTAATTTCCTTTATTTTCATAAATAAAATGTCAATAAATGTCTCATGCCTTTCCAAAGCCCTTGCCAATTTCCTTTAGTCATAAAAACCGAAATGAACACCCGCTAGGATGTTTTTGCCCAACATTCATCTTGGAATACATGTCCCATGACTGTGGTATTATATATATTTTTACATGAATGTTTAACCAGGGTTGTTACAAAACCTTCCCCCTTAGGGGAACACCGTCCGGTGTTCAATGACACCTCTAACCAACAAGACCACTGAAAACAAAACATATTGCCCATGGAGCTTTATAACATAGTTCATTGTAATATTTACAATGACCATCTGCTAAAGCATTACAAACATACTGTTTACTTGAGCTTTATAACACAATTCATTACGATATTTACAATAACAACCACATATACACACATACACATTTGCTTAAACCAACAAATAACCATGCTTTCTATGAAGCTTTATGAATCCAACTCGATATAGTATTTACTATGATATGCACATATACACATATGCACATTTTCTCTACCAACAAATAAGAGGATACGATGCCTACATCCACAATAAGGGAATCTAAAGGATCACACCTTCACACTCAAAGTAATACTAGGATTCACCTCCTTCCAAGGAAGTCCAGAATCCACTGCAAAGTCAAAGTTGCATCCAATGTCCAATGTTATAATCCTGCGCCACTTGTCCGTCCTCTCAGTGAACAGTTATCGGCTCATTGTTCCAGGGCACACTCCCATTGTACATTTCATTCCATCTAGAAATGCTAATGACCAAAACAAAACATATCCCCGATCTTCCCTTCTTTGTTACACAGTCCCTTGTGCAATCCAGTCACCCCCTTCCGTGTTGTCACACACCTTCCAAGTTCTATTAACACTCCCATCACTGGCACTTCATCCCTCGACAAGCTTTCCTTGCATCGGAAGGTCTAAAAGACAAGGCATATCCATACCTCAAACCATCATATCGGTCATAACATGCTCATGGCAATAAATGGACACTATTGGCTACCGGTGTCCCATAATGGCCGTACTCTTGAATGCTTTACCAACATACTGCTGCCAGTTACAATTTCTTTCACTACTGCTGCTAATTTTTGTTGTTAGTTTTGACCACCCAACTGGTCATTTGTACCAAGCACATAATTTCCATTAGATTCAAAATAAATTGAAATAACTTCAAATCATACTTCATTGGTGGTCCGTCAACAAGGTACACTTGCAATTTTGTTTCTTCCCGTGACAACAAATCAAACTAACATCTTTGACCAAATCATCATGTATAAACATATTACATTAGGTTAGCTCAAAACAAAAAAATCATAAGTCACATGTAACCATCATAAACAAGAATCATAGATCACATGTAATCGTCATGGACCAGAATCATAAATCACATGCATAATAAAACTGAAATAAAATATTCATACTTATCCTTTAATCAAGCTTCTACCTTTGTCCTTATTTTGTATGCACGCTAAATCAGTTACTGCATCCGAAAAACACCCAGTGCCTCTTCCTCAACCATGTGCACATACACATAATGTGCATCACATACATACAAACATACAAGACATACAACACCATGCTATACATGCACCTACACCTGACATACCACACATACACCTACACCTAGTGTACAACACAACACAATACATACTCTTGCACCTGGTGTACACCACAACAAAATACATACACCTAGACCCGATGTACACCACAAAACAATATACACACCTACAACTAGTGTACAACACAACAGAAATACATACACAAGTACAACACATTAAATACACATGTCACGATAGTATGACTATACAATGCACATACATAGTACCTCTTGCCCGCAAAATAACATGTCCGGCATGCGCACAATACGACATGTACACCAATACCATATGTACAACATGTACACAGTACCACCTGTAGACAACACCACCCGCACATCATGTGCACAACATCACATGTACACGACACCACATGCACAATGCGTACACAACGCCACATGTAGACCGCACCACTTGTACAACATGTACATAATACCATATGTACATAGTACCACATGCGCGACACGTATGCGACACCACACATACACAACATCACAAGAACGAAATGTACACAACATCACTTGTACAACATGTACACAACCCCACATGCACACAACACCACATGAAAAATCATGCATATAACACCATATCTACATAGTACCATTTGTACAACATGCATACAATACCATATCTACATAGCACTGCATATACAATATGTACATAACATCATATGTACAAAACATTGCATATCCAACATGCACACAATACGATATGCACACAACGTCACATATCCATCATGTGATCAATACGATATGTACAAAACACTGCATATCCAACATGTACATAACACCATCTATACCCAACACTACATATGCATTATACAAACAACACCATATACTCGACAAGCACACCACATCATATGTACAGAATACCATCTATACATATTTTTGCATAAATAACATGTACACAATATCACAGGTGCAACATGTACAACATATATACAATAGTAGTACTGAACATCCACAGACCACACACTAAATTTTCCAAGCAACCTTGCTTCTAGTGTCTCTCTACCATCCATGTTTATCCTAGCATGCCTCAGATCTCACTGGTTTCATTCAGCTGATGTATCCCTCAGAGTTACCTGTCATAATATAAACATAGGCATAATATAATCATACACATCAATTCATATCCATATGATACTGACCTCATATATTTGTCATGACTACTCTCCCCACTTGATTCCCCATAAGACCAGGGACCTTGTCATGCCACTCACCTGCATAAGAAATCATTCCTCCACAAGAATGATCCCTGAAAACCCTATTGGACAATGAAATAGATACATAGATACATAAACATTAGCGTAAAACAATCATGATATTTTAGTAGAGGAGGAATGACGTGTTATAGAGTTTTGTGAACCCAACGTTTCGGACTACTAAGTGAGTCCATCATCAGGGGATGCGTCAATAGACATTTTCAGATCTTAATGATGTATCCAAGAGCTAGATTTAGGTTTAGTTTAGCTCTGGATAATCTTAATTTCTCAAATTCTGATGTGATGTCCATCATATCCCTTCCATGGAAGGGATGGAAGGGATATGATGGACATCGCATCAGAATTTGAGAAATTAAGATTATCCAGAGCTAAACTCAACCTAAATCTAGCTCTTGGATACATCATTAAGATCTGAAAATGTCTATTGACGCATCCCCTGATGATGGACTCACTTAGTAGTCCGAAACGTTGGGTTCACAAAACTCTATAACACGTCATTCCTCCTCTACTAAAAAACTATCCTCACCTGTATGGATTCATTATTTAACAACATCAAATCCTACCATGGAAGGGATATGATGAACAACGCATCAGAATTTGAGAAATTAAGATTATCCAGAGCTAAACTCAACCTAAATCTAGCTCTTGGATACATCATTAAGATCTGAAAATATCTATTGATGCATCCCTTGATGATGGACTCACTTAGTAGTCTGAAACGTTGGGTTCACAAAACTCTATAACAGGTCATTCCTCCTTTACTAAAAAACTATCTTCACCTGTATGGATTCATTATTTAACAATCATGATCTTGTCAGCCAACGACATACATAAACATATACATACTATATAAACATCATCATAATCATGATCATAACATAAATACCAGATACCATTATGTCAAGGTTAAGATAACTCCCTTATCTGTGCACATCATGCACAACATTGAGAACAATCGTTCCCAATATAGCCAAGGCATCTAACACTTCAGATCCAATTACATCACCTTTCATGTTACCTTTCTTATGATTGTACTCCCACTATCCATTTACACCAATGAATAGAACCAATCTAACTGATTGTCATATTCTTACCTTCAACTTCCGTTACTGATGCACCAAGCTTCATTCAGGTCTTACATTACCTGCTAGGTTTCATTTAGCTCTCCCTGAGCTCCATTAACTTTCCTCTTTCGCAACCAATTCCCAAGACCCTCAAGGCATAAAAGGCAAGAAAAAATGCAAACAAGAAGAAAACCATGAAGACTAATAGCAATACGACACCGCGAACAAAGTGGTATGGCCATGCACTATATATAAACAAAGTTGCAAATCAAGCACAAACAAAGCACAAAGAATCAAAATCACAAGACTCTCAACAAGCACCACGACTCAATCCCCATGGTTCCTAGTGCTTCCAAATGAAAGCTCAACCTGAGCCTTCTTCAGAATTTCATGGCAATGTCTTTGCCATGTAATCCCCTACATCATATTGCCATAAACACATAATTGTGAGTGCATAAATAAACATAACAATACACCAGTTACATTACTTTGTTGTGTCAAGCACGTTGATTGCAACTGAACACATCCACACCATCTCTCAAGGGACTCCAATCCTTTGATGAATATAGCCATAACTAGAACGAGTTGTTATATCTGTCAGATACATATTTATGAATATAACACATATCCTAATAATGTCAGACAAATTCAATGTTAAGAAGACTTTATGTATGCAAAGCACTCATCCATTTGGAATTCCAGTTTCCAAACATAGCCAAATGAATTTTCAACCAATTCCTTTATTTTACCTTTTCCTTGCTACAATTGAGTCTTACTATGCATTGTCACATCACCCAATTGTTAGTTATATAAACACAACAATTATTACCTTGTCATGGAATACATGTCCAGTGACTGTGGTCTTATATATATTTTTACATGAATTTTTAACCAGGGTTGTTACAGAACCGTCTCGCTCGGGGGAGCACCGTCCTCGGTGTTCAATGACACCTATAACCAGCAAGACTGCTGAAAACAAAACATACTGCCCATCGAGCTTTATAAGATGGTTTGTTGTAGTATTTACAATGACCATCTGCTAAAGCATGAGAAACATACCATTTCATGAAGCTTTATAACATCGTTCATTATGATATTTACAATAATAACCACATATACACACATACACATTTGCTTCAACCAACAAATAACCATACTTTCCATGGAGCTTTATAAATACAACTAAATACAATATTTACAATGATAGACACATATGCACATTTTCTCAACCAACAAATAAAAGGATATGATGCTTGCATCCGCAACAAGGGAATCCAGAGGCCCACACTTCCAAATTCGAAGTAATATCATGATTCACCTCCTTCCTAGGAAGTCCAAAATCCACTGCAAAGTCAAAGTTGCATCCAATGTTCAATGCTATAATCTTGCAAAACTTGTCATCTCAATGAACAAATATTGGCTCATTGTTCCAGGGCACATTCCCAATGTGCATTTGATTCCATCTGGAGATGCTAATGACCAAAACAAAATATATCCTTGGCCTTCCTTTCTCTGCTACACAGTCCCTTAGGAAATTCGGTCACCCCTTCCGTGTAGTCACACACCTTCCAAGTTCTGCTGGCACCCCCATCCCAGGAAATCCATCCCTCGGAAATATTTCCTTGCATTAGAAGGTCCAAAAACCAAGGCATATCCCTGCCTCAAACCATCATACCGGTCATAGCATGCTCATGGAAATCTATGGACACTATTGGGTACTAGTGTCCCACAATGGCCCTACTCTTGAAATCTTTACCCGCATACTGTTGCCTGTTCCAATTTCTTTCGCTGTTGTTGCTAGTTCTTGTCATTAGTTTTGACCACCAACTAGACATTTCATGCTTTCCTGTACCAAGCACATAATTTCCATTAGATTCAAAATAAATTTAAATAATTTCGAATCATACCTCATTGGTGGCCCATCAACAAGGTACACTTGCAATTATGTTCGCTTCCTGTCACAACAAGTCAAACTAACATCTTTGACCAAATCATCACATATAAACATATCACATCAGATTAGCTCAAAACACAACCATCATAGATCAAAATCATAAATCACATGTAACCATCATAAACTAGAATCATAGATCACATGTAATCATCATAGACCAGAATCATAAATCACATGCATAATAAAAATGAAATAAAATACCGATACTTATCCTTTAATCAATCCTTAGCTTCTACCTTTGTCCTTATTCCATAAGCACTTTGGATCAATTACCACACTTGACAAACACCCAATGCCTTCTCCTTAACCATGTGCACATACACATAGTGTGCATCACACACATACAACCATACACGACATACAACATCATCCAATACATCCACCTACACCTGACATACCACACATACACCTACACCCAGTATACAACACAACACAATACATACACCTCCACCCGTTGTATGCCACAACACATTACATATATCTGCACCCGATGTACACCACAACACAAATACATACATAGAGTACAACGCATTGAATGCATATGTCACGATATAATGACTACACAATGCATATACATAGTACCGCATGGGCAACTGATCCTCATAAGCCTTTTTATAGAAGGCTACAAATTTTCTGCAGTTTGTAAGGAAAACCTTGGTAAGTTATAAGCATTATCCCAAATACACAAAGGTGACCACTCGAGGAACAAAAAAATAACCAAACTAGAAACCAAGACTTGAGATTTGAAAAAGTAACAGACCAATCTAGAAATTGAAGCTTTGTAAACATAAAGGGTACCACCAAGATGAAAATGGGCTTGGAAAACAGAGAGAGTACCGCCAACCCAACAGTGGCTACGACCAAAATCTTTGATGAAATTGTCGTGACACCCAATTTGTGTATCACTACCCTTACACAAAAGACTAGGACCGGATTTGGAACTAGGGGTATTATAACTCGAGAAAATTAGTTTAGTCCATAACTAAAAATCCATGAACATCAACAACTAGAAGTATAAAAACTATTGAGAAAATAAATGGCTATGCCAAACCTCATAAACTTGGAAGAAATAGAAAATCAAAAGAGTGTTGACCAACAATAAGACATACTGTAATACCCTCATCCCACATCTACCCAAGTAACCAACCAACTGGGGTAAATATGCTATGAGAGTCCACTATAATGGGATTCAACTTCCTAGGTGACCTTAAGGAAGTGGAATCAATAGAAACCCACAACACAAACCTTCCACATTAGCAACATAACTCCCAGGAGCCATCCCAATCACTCAGGTAACCAACCATTGAGACCAAAAAAAGTTTTAATGCATCAAACCCCTATACGCTACCTTGATATGGACAAGGGTGCGTTTGGGAGGCTCTGGATGCTCCCACAACAAGGGCAAGGGAGGTTTTGGGGACATTTTTCCCCAGTGTTGTTCATGTGTCTCCGGGATTTGTGCCACTTTTTTTGGCCTAGAGCCTAGGTCACTGCCTAGAACACAATGACATATTTAGGAATGAAATTTCACAGCGGAACAAAGATACATTTGCAAAAACATCAACAAGGACTAGACTGGACCCTTACTGGCTATGACAGGCATTTCGTTAAACATGTCACAAATATGTAATCTACAAGTTTAAACAACATATCTGAGCATAGGGGTCTCATATTTATTTGAGAATCACTAAAAAACATTGTTCCCTTATATCATTAGCTACATTATCATCTATTAGGTCATAGATACATTGTTCATTCATTTACAAATCAAAACATGAGGGAGCCATACACCATCACTATCATAATACATGCTTATAACCCGCATAATAACAACAGAAACACCAAGGATACATCATATATAGAATCCACATATAAACCAATACATTTCCACATAAGATACCAAGGAAAGAACCTCTTATTAATGAATGCAAAATCCAACCTTGTATGGACTACTAGGTTCCACCTGACCATAGATTGGTTGAGCCAAATCTCTCTTCAACCAATCACCCCCGTGCCATATTCCAAGCATGAATGTGGGACTCAAACCAAAAGAACAAATTGGGGCATCCCGAGGCTAAACCACCTCACACTCATCTAGAAACCAGGCCTTACTGCAATCCACACCGGATTACTAGGCCAAAATAGTGAACATGTAATAACAGGCTTTACCATGATCTCCACCATATCACTAGGCCAAAACAAGCATGGATTCCATCAGATTTCTCCACCTACACCATGAGGAATTTTCATGTCTCCTAGTCTCTAGACTTTATCACAATCTACATTCTGATCCAGGGATTGCTAGGCCATAACCGAGACACCAGTATCTAGCCTTTACTGCAATCCATCTCGGATCACTAGGCCTTAAGTGAGACTCAACTCTCCAAGCTTTACCATACATTCCATCCTAGGATTACGAGGCTTGATGGAAAGCACCCACCTCTAGGCTTTATCGTATATCCTGCCATTAACCGGTCGAGGATTCTTAGGCCCATCGAGGCACACAATACCTGGCTTTACCACAACCCACAATCTGGTTTAGGGGTCAGTAGGCCAGTGGCTTTACCTCAATCCACAGTTTGGTTCAGGGATCACTAGGCCATGTATTCTTTCTTTCGGAGATCTACCTCAATCAACTTCAAATCCATCCAACAATCCAACTCAACCAAAACATGAGAACCCCATCACACCATGGATATCTAGAACACTGTCACACCTGGAAAAACCCATGCCATGAAAACAAATAACAACATGCAATACCATGCATGCCAAATATTGCAAGGAAAACATACATGCAAATCAATACCTGTGAAGAAATCCTGTTGTACCTACTTGATCTTGCTCATCCTTGCTTGCTTCTTCCTTCCTCTTGCCTTCTTTTCCTTTCTTGATCCAATACCAAAGTGCTCCAAGAAAACTCTAAGTGTCCAAGAGTGATTGAGAGAGAGAGAATAATGAGAGATCTCTAAAACTGAACCGACAAAGGCTACACTGACCAAGCCTGAGCCAAAAGCTTGAGAAAAATCTTGCCAATTGATCCTTAGAAGCCTTTTTATCAACGAGGCCTCTATTTTCTTAATTTTCCATTATTTTCATTCATTTTTTCCTCACATGCAACCTATGACCTTTCATCTTCCTTTTCTCCTAATTTTCGTTATTTTCATAAATAAATGTCCCAAAAATTCCATTTTTCCTTTCCAAATGCCTTAGCCATTGCCTTTTCCAATTTCATTAGCCATAATAAACCAAATGAATACCCACTGGGATGTTTTTCCCAACATTCGACTTGGAATACATGTCCCATGACCATGGTCTTATATTTTTTTACATGAATTTTTAACCAGGGCTATTACAGAACCCACCCCTTTGGGTGGACACCGTTCTCGGTGTTCAATGACACTTAACCAACAAATCGCTGAAAACAAAACATATTGCCTATGGAGCTTTATAACACAATTCGTTGGAGTATTTACAATGACCATTGCTGAAACATGACAAACATACTATTTACTAGAGCTTTATAACACAACCCATTACGGCATGTAATAATAACCACATATACACACTTACACATTTGCTTCACCCAACAAATAATCATACTGTCTATGGAGCTTTATCAATCTAACTCGATACAATATTTACAATAATACACACATATGCACATTTTCTCAACCTCCAAATAAAAGCATACAATGGCTGCATCCACAACAAGGGAATCCAAAGGCTCACACGTCCACCCTCAAAGTAATACCAGGAGTCACCTCCTTCCCAACAAGTCCATAATCCACTGGAAGGTAAAATATGCATCCAATGTCCAACGCTATAATCTTGCACCACTTTTCCTCTCAGTGAACAGTTACCAAATCATTATTCCAGGGCATACTCCCAATGTGGATTTGATTCCATCTAGAAATGCTAATGACGAAAACAAATATATCCCCAACCTTCCCTTCTCTATTAGACAGTCCCTTGGGAAATCCGGTTATCCCCTTCTATGCAGTCACACACCTTCTAAATTCTGATGGCACCCCCATCCCAGGAAGTCCATCCCTTGGCAAGGCTTCCTTGCACCAGAGGGTCAAACAATTAAGGCATATGCCTGCCTCAAAACCATCATACCAGTCATGGAAATCAATGGGAAATATTGGGTACCAATGTCCCACAATGGCCCTGCTCCTAAATGCTTTACCAACATATTGTTGCCTATTCCAATTCCTTTTGTTGTTGCTACTAATGCTTGTCGTCGATTTCGACTGCCCAACCAGGCATTTCATGCTTTCTTGTACCAAGCACATAATTTCCATTAGATTCAAAATAAATTGAAATAACTTCAAATTATACCTCATTGGTGGCCCATCAATAAGGTATATTGCAATTTTGTTTGCTTCCCTTCACAAAAAGTCAAACTAGTAACTTTGACCAAATCATTATGTATAAACATATCACATCAAATTAGCTCAAAACACAATCATCATAGGTCAAAATCATAAATCACAAGTAGCCATCATAAACCAGAATCATAGTTCACATGTAATCATCATAAACCATAATCATAAATCACATGCATAATAAAATTGAAATAAAATATTGATACTTATCCTTTAATCAATCCTTAGCTTCTACCTTTTTTCTTATTTCATATGCACACCGGATCAGTTGCCACACCCGACAAACACCCAGTGCCTTCTCCTCAACCACGTGAACATACACATAGTGTGCATCACACACATACAACCACACATGACATACAACACCTTTGAATAGATGCACCTACACCTAACATACCACAAATACACCTACACCCTGTTGAAAAGTGTGCATCAAGAAATGCTAAATTTAGAATGTGCTAAAAATAGCATGTCTAAAAATAGCATTTATGGGTCCCTTCCTATTTATAGTAGTCCCTAGTCTATCTATAGGAAGTAAAATTAATTTTGGTCTTAACAGCAGTTTGAAATATTAATTAATTAATTCGTTGAATTAATTAGTTAAGGAAATTCGAATTTGAAGTCTTTGTGAGCATGCACATGAGTTTCCTCCACTGGTTGAGGGAATAAGCATGAGTTCTATAATGAGAGAATCAATTGACTTAGTTCTAACTAGTCAAGTCCAGTTAGATTATTTTA